>JBBPKB010000880.1:0-10484 GCA_038089035.1 Boletellus dicymbophilus
CCAAATTGCATACACCTAAGTTAGTTTAAACTAAAAATACATTTTAGTTGGTTTACCTTAACTTAAAAATTAATCATGTCGGGCCCCATTGACAACCGGTGTTCCAGATACGGCGTCATTTGTTCCGTGAGAAGCCTTCATTCGCACAGCCTTAAGCCTGCCTTTTTGGATCTTGACTGCTCGCTCCTTATCAACCTCGACTGCGGAATCACAAACCCAACATTTCCAGAACTCGGGTACCTCTCCGCCCTGAACGATGCCAAAGCAAGCGGCGTGGCACCATCGTGAACAGTCGTCGCAAGCGATCGAAAAGCCATCATCATAGGAAAAATCACAGATGCAAGAAATGGCGTCCGAGTCTGACGGGGGTGGGACGTCTGAGGCGGAAAGGGGATGCTGCGAAGTAGACGGGGAAGCGAGGGGAAGCTGGGATGTTGGGGGTGTCTGCGGTGGAAGAGAAGTAAAGAGAGAGGGAGAGAAAGGATGCTGCTGAGGGTGGCGTTGCGAGGAAACGGTCGAGGATTTTGTCGACAAGGGTGGCGTTGAAGTCGCTGGAGGTTGAGAGGGCTGTCGTGGCTCGGTAGATAAACCGTCTCGCGAGATGGTTGGACTGAGCGAAGGTACAGTGGGGGTTGAGAGGGCAGGTGATGGTTGTTTCCGTTTGAGAGGGACGAGCGAGGGGGGAAGTGCAGACTGGATTGTATGTGGGGCGCTCGTTCGATCAACAGCGATACCAACACTGGAAGAAGTCAGGGACGGTCCATGTGCGTGGGCAACGTGGTGATGAGGGTGTGGTTGCGGTTGCGGTTGTGGGTGAGACTGGGGGGCATTCAAGGGAGAAAGACCAAGCAAGCCAAGGGCGGCTTCAGTGGCATCGCTGTTCATCACACCCGCGAGATACAGAAAGAAAAGTGGCTGATTGTGCCGTCACCGTTTTCCAATCGTCGTCGAGGGTGTCGCTTGCGAGTGCTAGTCGTTTCTCTTGTCGCCGTCGTCGTTGCGTTGTTGTGGGCCAAATGATTGGGAAGGTGCCCCGCGCTGCACTAGACGGCTTCCCCAGGAAGTAAATCGCGAGATCCCTCCTGAGCTCAACGGACTCGGCGACGAGCAAACCAAAGAAAAAAAAAAGGAAAGCAGAAAAAGACAAGTTGGACGTTTCCTTGCAAAGTGACCTGTTCCAATTTCACTCACTCTTTCTCTGCTCTCTACCACCCAAACACAAACCAACAAAGGGGTCTTTTCAAGTTCCGACTAAACTCTCCATCCAAGCGATTATTGTACAACTATGTATCCTGGGGCTATTCCCACATGGCCTGCTATCGACAGTCATTCTGTCCTACTTGATTAGTTCGCAGGTGCTCACGAAGGAACGCCCTCAGAGCATCCTCTTCATACACAAAACCCATGTCTCTCGCTTGCAAGCCTGATGCTGTTAATAATGGTCGAGGTCGTGAAGTTAGGGTACAGTATCGGCGTTTATAATATCTTCCATGCGAGCGCATCACGGACAAGAGTGCGTGGTTCTGGGATCCTGCGCGACCTTCTCTGACCCGCTCAGTTTCACCAGGAACTCGAGTTCTAGGACGCGGTGTTTCTGTGCCCAAGAAACGGCCACTCTGCAAGTCGTTTCATCCACGACAACCTTGATGCAGTATCGACCCTCTACATATTAGCCTTTTTGCACGTTTTTTTCTCGCCCCAATCGCACTCTTGTCAGACGTTTGTTCAGACTGGGGGGGGGATTAGTGGGGTAACAAACCTTTGGATTGTGTACCTCAGTGCAAGTCGCACCGCATACCGCTATATTTGGCGGTGTCTTCGTATGCTTCTTGCTGATTCTTATGCACGGAGGCCGACATAAATGGGATTAGGAAGGACAAGGACACTCAAGAGCACTAATAGAAATGTTCAGCCAGGACGAAAAGTACGTAGGATGAGCCACAGGTACTAGTAAAGTGGAAAGAATTGTCAAAGCCATTTCCAAAGGTGGTTTTTACGTGCTCATTCGAAATATTGTTATAGAGACGTACGTATTATCCTTGCCATTACGAAGAAACACGAGCTATGGGCGAGATTCGGGGCGCTTCACTGAGAATCGGTATACATACGTGCACGGCGCATGACCAAAAAGGAAGACACCATGAAAGAAGTGATCCACTCCCGAGAGGCATGCCCATATATATGTACAAGGTCGATACATAGATGGCTACGCATTGCGGAGAGCTGGAAGGACGGAGAGGTCAACGGATAAGATCTGCGCTATGCCGGAAGGGCAGTGACAACGTCATTCCGTGAGCACGATTGTGCGGCTTTGGCAGCAGGGCCTGATCCAATGGTCCAGAAAGGTAGTCATTGAGATTCTACGATAGGTCAGATCTACTCTATATTTTATCTTCGATTGATTTCTTGGACAAATCAACACCTCAAAAACGAGTGCGGCCCTTTATGCGTCGAACTTCAAGTTCAAGAGATTCCTCGTAAGATCAATTCATCCCCGAGATTTGAGTTGAGACGACGACCGGAGCAAGAATGTATGCCTTCAGATTCGAACCCGTAAGACCGCGTTTGCGCTTATCAAATGTACCGACGACAAAGAACGATAAGGTAAATTATTTGGGGACATACATCATGCACCATAAACCGTAAGGATACGAGGTATAGTAATTAGACACATCCATGATCGAAGAGATCAGAGGCTGAAATATCAGGCAATAAGGTTGATGGGCGAGCAGCCGACGTTCACAAGACCGTTCTAGAAACAAATAAAGGCATTAGGAATTTGGTCCCGTATGAATGGCCGAAAGGAAACCGTTCTCGTACGTATTCGTTGTGGCTACAGCAGACTGGTTCTTGCGAAGCAGTGCAACCGCCCACAATGGAGGTGCACGTCAGACCAATGAGGCCTCCCGCTCCCACAGCGGTGTCGACGAGGCTGAGTATGGACAACAGATTGTTCGCCTCATTTACCTATAACAGTTCAAAAGCAACGTCAGCTCGAGTCACACTCGAAAATATCAATGAGGAGGGTGCATACGGTCTGCACGCTGCTGCAGCAGCTGGTGGAGCCAGTGTCACACTGGCTGCGCCCCTCGAGGTGTGATGCAGATGTAAGGAATGCAAATGTCAAGAGAGCGAGGGAACGAGCGAACATCTCGGGGGTTAGCTCGGTATGACGAACGGATTAGGTGAAATGGATGGGCGAAGCCGACCTAAGTTTCACCTGGCTCCCGCTGGCCATTTATACCCCCATGACCGCCTCTCAAGTCTTTCTAACATTTGTCCTTCAAGTTGAAGGAAAATGTACTTACCGGTGCTACAAATTCAAGGCGTCAGCTGCCAGTAGCTTTGGGCTGATAATTTAAACTTTCCTGTTGGCACTTTGAAACAGCTAGAGACAATTTGCTTTACATAGATCGCCTATTCGAGTGGTCGGTGACATGAGATCTGAGTCGGGATTGGAATTAGCCCACAGTAGTATCGTTTGGCGTCACCATCTCCGTTGAATATTAATGAAACACAACAGGAAGTCCTCATCTAATGTCGAACCAAGTATATCGCACCGGGACTAGCAGTGCTAGTGAGACTTGTGCGGTGGCTCGACAGCAGATTTGTTATTGTCACGTCACCTGGTCGAACCTGCGTAAGTATTGTGCTAAACACTCACCATTACGGTATGGTTTAACCGAGACATGATCTTCACTCCATAATGACAGCGGCACCCATCCGATTTCGAAACTTACAGTCGAATCTTCACGTTCAAGTTGAGAGAGTTGCTAGCAGGTACTCACCGACACACACGAAGCTGGTCGTAGAGCAGGCCCGAAGAAAGATGGCAACCGATATCAGCCCCACTCGGTAGTCTGTAAATCATCGAACGCGCCTTCGACGAGGCTCCGTAAGTTCGCCGCATTAAAATGCAAATATAATCGAAGCTCAACGCTATATGTCTGGGGAAAACAGGTACTATGCCAGGGACCCTTGCGCTTCAAGCTGTGTACCGACTGATCGTAACCGACTCAGCATCATATCGGATTTCATCCTAAGATCAACCGCCGCCACACCTAGACATACCTTCAGGTTCGACATCTCCTTGTCCACGCTCTTCATTTAAGTTATGTCGTATGACGACCCGGGCAGGTACACGTCTCTCGCCGTCCTGGACTGGATTCGCTTCCCCTACGCAAGTTCAAGCGTTGTCCATCGAATTGAACGACCTTAATGGATATGGGTCATAAAAACTAACATACCTACGAACGCAAGTACTCGCACTATAAGCATGACATCTACGCAAGCTCCGGACATGGGTCCACCGCCAAGCGATGTTCCCGGTTCAAAATTTTGCGGCTATCAGAACAGCATTGCTAAGCGTCGCATCGTATTTATACATGGGCGACATGGCATGTCCCATCAAAAATGTTTAGCATGTGATAACGCTTTACAGTAAACTGGAGAGTGCCAGTGAAGTAGCCATTGAAGTTACAAGGTAAAACAAAAAAATGGGAATGAAAATGAAAATTGAGCAATAGGCAGCCAATGTGCATGTTTAGAGAATATTAGGTAGAAATAATATACCCGCGGCATGTTGCAAACGATTACTGTTCCTGTTGGAAGAGACCAAAGAGAAGTGAACGAATGAACTAGTAGTAACAGGAATGTTCCCAATAAGGTTATAGAGGCGGTTGCGGGTGGACAGGTAGGTCAACGTCATTGGTGTCATCCTTCTTGTTCCACGACTTCTTTCTCGTGTTTCTTCTTCATCGCACTCACTACAAGGAGAACTCAGAAGGACAAGATTAGCACGTAGTGAGATTCTTACATACCTTCTCGTGATATTTGACCCGAGTTGAGCCAACCGGCTGGAAAAGCAGCGACAATCTACGACACCAAGCCTGAGCATTTCACCCAGATACCAATGATTTCACTTACTTTTTGATAGAGGACTTTGCGCGTACCTTGCTCGCTCACTTGCGCATTACTCCCTTCCAATTCACTGTAGAGGGTGGTTATGGTTATGGTACGCGTACAAACTAGGAGCATACTTTTTCTCGTTTTCCAGCCGACAACATTCATTGCTCAACATAACCAGCTGCCATATAATTGACTTCATCGCTTCCGTCAGGCGGTACTTTTGGGCCGGAGGGTGAGCATCTCTTGTTCCGTCGTGTTTGGCTGCTCCGGAACCTCCATCTCCCTCCGCCCCACTGACAGCTCCGCTTTCTTCCGGATGTATATCACCAGCGGTTGGAGTTAAAGCAGTACCAGCCTCTGATTCCGCCTTTGCCTTTTCTTGCCTTTTCTCTAGCCATTCTGATATCAGGGGCTCGTGTGGCAAGACAGAGAACAGGGACATACCCCACGCAGTTACGCTCTTCTCCCACTCTTCCTTGGCTTTAGAAAACCCATCCTTTGTCAATGTCGCAAGTTGTCCAAGCAATTCTTCTTGTCTGTCTGTCAGAATCTTGAGGTGATCGTGGAATATGGTCCTCTTGATGAGTTTCTGGTTAAGAGGTCAGCGGCTCGGGATGGGAACGATCAACGTTGAGGACAAACCGTCATCGTGAATCGATTATATGGGAATAAAATAGGCATGACGCTGAAAAAGTCATCGTCGTACTCTCCGAGCCTCACTGCCCTGAGTGCAACATCGGCAAGAATTGGCTTGAGAGCAGGAGGAAACTTGGTCTTAATGTCCCATGATTCTGTATATTGATTAATGACTGGAGGGTGATAATGATCACCACTTTCCAAACCTTTTGAAATCGCGGCCTTGAGCTCTTCGAAGGCAGCTTGGAGTTCGGAGTGGAATTCGCTCTAAAGGTGACAGTCGGAATGGTGGGCCGGGCCAAAGGACACAGAACGTACTAAATCGACGACTTTCCTCCTTTTGCCATTCTCCTCGACAACAGTGTAGTTCTTCGATTTCTTGCGGACTTTTTCGCCGCTAAGTAAACTGATAGGATGCTCTTTTGTACCTTCTTCCTGCTTGCTCGGCCCGGGCTCCGCTGTCTGAGGCTTCCTGGACCTTGGTTTCTTGGGGGTGCTCCTATAGTGATCGTGAGTAGAGCAGAGGAATAGGCAGGGGAGAGTCTGACATGTCCTTCAAAAGGGCAACCTCACCGCTCGAGACGTAAAAACCTTGTTGTTTTGTCTGAGCGAAGTGGGTCCGGTTGTCAACGTTCAACTCGGTGTCGTCGATGAACGGGTCGGTGACGTCGTAATATTCGGAAGCGGCATGTTTCTTCTTCTGTAAACAATGATACGATTACCTAGAGGGGACTGTGGGAGTGGAGTACCTTTTTCTGTTTTGTGTTTGGCTGGTCGTCATGGGTTTCCTCGCCTTCGCTCTCGCTGATGACCGGCTTAGGAGGCGGAGGTGTTGGGGGTCGCTGCCCGGATGCCTTGGCAAGAGCGGCAACGTCAACCTCATACTTTTCAGGGCCGCCAAGCCTGATGTCGAGTCGAATCGTGTTGAGTGGTTGCGGAGGTGGAGGTGGAGGCGGGGGAGTTGCAGAGCGGGAGCGTGGCCGTGAGTGTTTCGACGACTTTGGTTTCGGTCCCGTGCCCGCAGCTGAGGGAGGTTTTGAGCCGGAGACGGATGCGGAGTGCTTCATTCTCTTGGATGGGGGCGGTTTGGCATCGTGGTTGGGGTCGGTGGCGAGAGTGCGCCCGTCGTTGCCGGAGGAAGGACCGAGGGAGTTTTCGCGGCTGCTGAGGACGATAACGTCGCTGTGAGCCGAGATTGCGGAATTGTGGCTCGAGCGCGAGGCTGAGGGCAGGTCGACGGGCGAGGAATGACTTGAGCTGTGTGCATCAAGCATCTCAATGTCGCCGAGCATGGTGGGCGGGGGGGTGGAGGGAGGGGAGGAGGAGAGGGTGTTGCGTTGGAGGATGCCTAAAAAGGAATGTTTCACATCTGCGTTTCCCCTTTCTCAGCATCTTTCCGCGATTTTTTTCAGCCTGCTTTTCGGCCTTTGGACACTTTGAATTTTTCGCGACTCTTCCAATGTCAGTTACGTTGATGACTAAGCATATCTCACGCTACACAGCCACATACAGGGACGACACAGCCGCTGGCTGTGTATCAGCGGGGCTCACGAAGTCAATATTAGTATATGTCCTCGCGATTGCCATGTGTATATGTGCATACTTACCCTTACCCTCTTCTCCCCCTGGCTCTCTCATGTCTCTAGAAGCGACCATTGCAGTCGCCCTCGCCAGAGGTCCGCTGATTGGCACGTTCCTCGGCTTAGCGCAAGTTCACGTTCACTGCTCCGCACCACTGTCGTTCTCACACAGGTCCTTCTCGGACGGGCAGTCTGTATGGGGTTACGTGCACGCAAGCCTTTTTCTACTTCCTGACATACGAACATGACCCATGGAGACTCAAAATAACGGTGTGCCATTTCAACCAATCCGTCCTCGGCCACTTACTGTTCTTATTCAAGGTTGCGCTACTACTGTGAGGCCATTTTCTCGTTTATATATTCGTTCTTGCATAATGGTGTTTCAGACTACTTGAAACTGCCCATGCCGCAATGACCATTTGGGTCATGGATGATTATCTCATCGCACATTATGCCAACCTGTCGACATTGGAGTCATCGAATTGGTTTGTGTCCTGATCCATTATTATTTCATTCTCAACCTTCACAAAGGGTGTTTGCGGCGAGTTTCAGGTTTCATCTATCAACATATTCTGCTGACGGATCCAGCAATAGTCGACATATGTCCTTGGGGTGAGCATCACCCATCAGTCTAGATCTGCTCACTGTGCCTCATACAACAAAGCTCCTGATCGATTTCTATGTCTATCTGTAAGTCTGGATCTCGTTCTCCTGTCCAACCACCGTCTATCTCAACTGCTTATAGGTACTTCACCTGGCGAATATGGAATTGTCAGTCCATCTATTCATTATTCTCCCTTCTCATCTCATGCATTAGTCCAGTCTCAAAGTCTATGTGGATCGCCGTACTCATGGCATGTTGTTCTAATTTGTGCCGGTGATCTTGCCTGATCCTGATTCTTCTCAAGTCTATACTCTCTATATCGCGTACAGGCAAGCACAGAGCAATGCTTAAGTATTCCAATTATTCCAATTTCTACTTCTTCAGCCATCAGTATCATTTCCAGCATCCTCAGGTACGACCATACCCTCTCGCCGTAATTGCATCGTCAATTTCATAGTCTTCTTCCCTCCCAAACTTAAACAGCGCCCTACAACCAACATGGCAAGATTTTCTACACAGTTTTCGCAGGCTCCTCATAATCGGAAACATGTTGTTCATTGTCGGTGACACCGTTTCAGCGTGCGCGATGGCCTATCATCTCGCCAACTTCAAGTCCTGGGTGCCATCCAGCCGTTCTCCCCTGCGAGTGGAAGTCTTGTTGAATCGTCTCCTCGTCTTTTGCGTCGCTACTGGCACGTTAACGTTGTATGTATTTACTCCGGTCTTTCGCCACTTTTTGTGGGCCGATAAGTACTGGACTCGGTATTGACATTGACCCGCAGACTCATGGACGTGATCGCACTCGTACTCGTACGTTTACATACTTTTTTCGGATTCGTTCACCTTCTTACTTTTTTCTGACTTCTCTTGCCCTTTTCAATCCCAAGAACTTATCACAACCACACAGCCTCGCCTTTCTGAGCGCCATCCTTATCCAAACACGACGTGCGTCTCAATACCATATGCATTTCCCTTTCTTCTCATACGTATATCCACGCATCCCTTGTCACTTCCTTTCCGGCCCCGCAGTCTACGCCAACTCACTTCTCGCATCGTGCGTCCTTCCCACAACTCCGTAGACAATGCTGGATGCTGAACGTCGTAACGACGGTCTCTACCCCCAAATCCCCGATGTGCTTCCGTCCTGGCGCCGCAAGACTGAACATTCGGAACGCTACTTCGCGGGGGTATGACGACGGTTGGGGTACACCCCGATTGAACGCCCTCGAGTTAGGCGTCACGACGGGCTTCTCTCTTCAGTTCGCGCGCCCACCAGATCTCTCTAGTGACTCGGAGGACGACGAAGGGGACGAAGGCGGAGGGCATGTGGTGCGCGACGTGCGTCCCCCTGTTGGTGTCGACGGAAGGAAAGACTAACTTCAAATCTGTTGTATACTTTACTTTCTCCCTCCCTCCAGACATGCAAATCAAACGTCACTTCATGGCATAGTACTGAAATCATTCAAAGCGGAACTGTACCTGAAGTTTAAAACTACGATCTTTTTTCTTATTGTTTTGGGCAGAACTTATACTACCATTTGTATACGTTGTACGCCCTAGGTCCTAGCTTTCCCTCCCACACGTCCAGATAATGCAACAATACCTTTTTATGTAATTTATCCATTCGCTCTCCCCACACGCCTTCGACGGCACCCGTAATCGGCAATTCTTATTCAGTACGATTTAGATGAGGACGACGTCGCGAATACATCCATCGCTAAGTAGAGGACCCATTCCGACCTAATTCGTGACTGAAGCTATGTCAGCCTCCGCCAGTCCGCATCAGCGAATTATGGGTGCATTTTGACCAAGCCTCGGGCAAGCTTCTTACCGGGTTGGGAATGTGTCATAAGACAGGGTCTCGTCGTATAATAAGCTCCTAATGCTTTGTGTAGAGGTTCCAGCAATTTCAGACTTACTTCGTATCATGATATTTCGCATGTCGAAGCAACGGTAAAACATAATGATACCAAAGGCTAATTGATGCTGGAAGTGGAAACCAGAAATCCTCCTCCAGCGAACTCGTGTGCCACACATGTCAGCCATGGATGAAAACCAGGACTTGCGAAAAAAAAATACTTACAAAGCTCTTCGGGAAGCGTCTCCTTTCGACGGATTAATGTAATTAACGTTCGCTTTCGAGTACTCCGAAATGCGCTTCTCGAAAAAGTTGGTCTTTCCTTGCAATGAGATCATGTCCATAAAATCAAAGGGATTTTTGGCATTATACGCCTTGGTGTTTCCGAGCGAAACGAGCAGACGGTCGGCGACGAATTCGATGTATTGACACATGAGCTCGGCATTCACACCGATCAAAGCAACCGGCAGGGCATCTTCAAAGACGAACGTGAGCAGTATACGGCCAAACCGGACGGATCGAGAACATACCTGTTAAGAATTCTTGCTCGATCTTGACTGCCTCTTTTACGATGCATTCGATGACATTAGGGTGCGGGCGGCATTTGAGATGACTGAATAACAGGCAAGCAAAATCTGTATGCATTCCCTCGTCACGGCTAATGAGCTCGTTTGAAAAGGTGAGGCCCGGCATGAGACCTCGTTTTTTCAGCTAAAAAATGGATGCAAAGGAGCCAGAAAAGAAAATGCCTTCGACCGCAGAAAAAGCGACAAGGCGCTCAGAGAATGATGAGCTCCGGTCCGAGATCCACCTCAGAGCCTAATCGGCCTTGTGCTTGATGTACGGAATGGTTTCGATGGCATTAAACAGGCGCTCGCGCTCTGCAGGATTCTTGATA
>JBBPKB010000881.1:0-10483 GCA_038089035.1 Boletellus dicymbophilus
CATCTTTTGTGTATGTGTACCATTCGTCGAAGCGGTCCTCAGAAGCTCAACAATAGCTGAAACACATTACCAGTTCCTTGATCATTGTCCAGCTTCCATTCGCCTTGCTCCTGAGGGTAAATCGTGACATCATTGGCGGTGCAATTAATCATAATATTTTTTTACAACAAATGCAGCGCGTAGGATTTCATGTCATGCTTCCTGCTATAGGTACACTATGGGCTATTATCTCTGCCTGCCAAGGTGAGTGATTATCATCACCTTCATGATCTTGCTTATAAGGGAAGTTAAGGGTTTGTCAAGAACTCTGCTGGGCTACTAGCTTGTCGATTTCTCCTTGGTCTGGTTGAAGGTTCGCACTTTCATCCAAGGACGTCGTTCACTGTTTTCATCATCATCGGTGCTAGCGGGTATTTTTCCTGGGATTGTTCTATATCTTTCTCTCTTTTACCCCCGCGATCAGCTGCAAAAAAGGTATGGATATGCATTAAGTATCGTTGTTCATCTTTTTTTAGTATCACTTCCCAGGATTGCGGTTTTCTATTCATCCGCAATGTTATGTAATGCGTTCTCTGGTCTACTGGCTGCTGCCATTGACCATATCAACAACCTGGGCGGTAAGCCCGGGTGGGCATGGATATTCATTTTGGTACGGTACAAGTGCCACAGCGCCAGCTGCTCCAAACGAAACATTCATTAATCTTGTGATCCTGTCCAGGAGGGCGCGTTTAGCCTCATTTTTAGTGCCATTTGTTTTTTCCTTCTTCCTCGCTCCCCAGACAAAGCTGCCTTCTTGACGGAGAGAGAACGAGTGTATGTCGTCTTCAGGTTGAAATACGCCGGTTCTGTGTCGGAAGACGAGAACAACGACGACTTTAGCTGGGGTGAGGTCGTCGCTGCAGTCAAGTCTCCGCATGTGTGGTTCGTCACTATTGTTTGCTTCTTCGATGGTAAGTACGCACGCATTTCATCTTTCGACGTTTTGGTTGACAAAGAATACTGCTAGGAACAATACTGTTGGGTTTGGCTTAGTGAGCAGTTGAGCTATCCCTTTTTTCTGGTGCTGACACGCTCCGTGACGGTAGTTTCGAGCCAACGATCGTCGCTAGCCTCGGATACAGTGGCAGCCGAGCTCAGCTCATGAGCGTGCCCCCGTTTGTGACTGCCTTTGTTTGTGCGTAACTTCAGGTCAAGAACAAAAAAACTCCTTTGACAACTTTTTCTTGAAAGTGGCACTCATCTCTGCTGTCATTTCGGACCGCTACCACTGTCGTGGATACAACGCGATATTCTTTTCCGTGCTGGGATTAATCGGCTTCGTCATGTTTTACGGTGTGTACCGAGCTCCTCCGCACCACCTAAAAAAAGGGTACAACGAGACATGCGCGTTTTCACAGCGAGCACGTCGGCCCGCGTTCGCTACGCGTCTCTCTACTTCTCTGTCACAGGCATATTCAGCGCGGCACCCTGCCTAGTCACGTGGCTCTCCAACAACAGCGCACCGCACGCCCGCCGCGCGACTGCCGTGGCCCTTATTACTATCGTGTCCCAAGCGGGCGGGATACTCGCCACCTGGCTCCTCGGGTATATCTCTCCCGGACCGGACTACACGGCGGCAACGATCGCGTTCATCGGCATGTCCGTCGGTATGGTAGTGTTCTCCGCGATAAATTGGGTGTATTTGTGGCAGCAGAACAAGGGGAAGGCGGCGAGGAGGGAGAAAATGGGAGGTTTGAAGGGAGAGGGGAAGGGGGGTCTCAGTGGAGATCGCACTGCATGGTTCGTGTACAGCTTGTAGCCCTGTTAGCTCGTGTTTTGAAGGTAAACGATAAATGAAAACTTGCTACGTATTTATTCTGAAAGCTAGTAGTGTGGTTAATCTGGCCCAAGGGTTACCAATGAATGTATGGTAAATTGAAATACAGTACCAACTCAATCCAAACCTGTCTTCAGTACAAATACTCAATAAGTACACTACCTGCAAGGTTCTCCACCTGCTGTCGTCCATACTGCCAGCTTCAAAGACAACCGAGTTGTTGATATCGTGGAGGAGTCTGCGCATAGGGTTACAGTAAGTTTATTGATGCCGCAGCTAATGCAACCTCTAGCACTCACCCGGGCAGACCCCTCAGGGGGATCTGTTCAGGGTCGGCCTGATCGCAACTCATCGAGGTATCGCTGATCTGTGGGATTAAAAAAGTACACGATATAGCAATTTCCCACTCGGCATCGAAGACATCATCTCGGTAGTCTTACCCGCGTTATCCTGGCGGACGACAAGATTCCGGAGTTGACTAAATCTTCTTTCCAACGTTTTCGATCTGCATGGTAGTGTACGTTGCCTAAAGTAATGGTCAGGATGTACTTACTACTAGTAGGGCGTGAACAATTCGGACACGCTTAAGATGAAGTCAGTCTACAACATGCACATGTTAAGTAATAATGGATTCACGATAACTTTGGACATCCCTCGACGGTGCCTATGAGTTCGTAGTCGTCCGGTTTGATAACTTCAGTGAAAGAGCCACGTGCTAGTGATCTGCTGAGCTTATTTTGAGTTACCGAATCTGAGTCACTGCCTAAGCAGTGTGCACGCGCTTTCGACAAGTGTCTGATATCGCTACTGGATGCACATCGCCAATGGCCTCGCAGGAGGACGATTCGTTTCAATTGTACGACCTTCGTGTCGAGGTGGTCTGTCCGCCCAATGAGCGAATCCTGTGCGGCGCAAAGCCGGGAGACCACTTTACTCTGCAGGGAGAGATGCTGCACCTCCCTCCCGGCCAAGGGTTCTCCATCTATTCCCTCAGTGAGCCCAGTTGCGCAGCGAAGCATCTTCGCGAGAAACAGTGACGATGACGCCTTCTCCCGGCCAGGCGCAGTCCTCCCACTCTTGGCGGCCAAGCAGCGCGTGACGCACCCGCACGATTGGATGACGACCGACGCCGAGGTTGCGTGTCCCGATCCGCATTGTAAATCACGCCTGAGGATCGTCCGGACTGGGCTTCGGACATTCCGGCACGCTGAGGTGACTGTCGTTCCCATTGTAGGAGCGCCGCCGGTTGGGAAGGATTGAGGAGGGCATTCTCCGGTAAGCTTTTTGGATTATGTAGGTCAACTCCAACAAGTTTGAAGTTTCGTTGATGTTAGTGATTATATGACCGTGATAAACGTCGGCGAGGCTGACTCAGTGTAGGAGGTAAAAAAGGCGTAGTCAGGCACTGTTGATTCCTAGTCACGCGACTTCTTTCCTTCTTTCCTTCCTTCCTTCCTACCATGTACTCCACGTATCGCCAGCCTTCGTCCCATGCACCTTCGTCGCCAATCTCGTCCGTGAACCTGACGCCGTCGTCGTCGCCCGTCTTTGGGCCCGTTGACTCGTCCCCACCATCGAGCCCCGGTCTCGTCCCGTATTCGCTCGCCGACTCACCGCCTCCCAGCGCGCCGTTCTCCCACCCGTTCGCAGCGTCCACGAAAGCCAACAAACGACTCCCCAGCTATGAGAAAAAGCCAGATACCCCGCCGTGCACGCCCCCGGGCACGTTCACGCTGCGTTCCGCGTTCCCTGCGAGCCTCACCCGCGGCGCACCCGCCTCGCGCTCCTTGCAAGAGCACGACTGCCTGGGATACGCTGTGTATTCTCCCGGCGCGAGCCCCCCGTCGCATCGCACCTTTAAGTACGTCGATCGCGAAGAACGCATCTGGGAAGACGCGCTCCGTACGCCAATCGACACCGGAATTGGCCAAATCGACCTCAGGTAAGTCCTAACTGTTCTTTCCGGCTTCTCGATACCGATTTTCGATTTTTCTCTTCTTTTTATCCCTGTTCCGTAGCAATCAGAAACTCAAGTCCATTCCTGCGTCCATTGGTGACCTGTCCCGGTTTTTCAATACAACAGAATCATCCGAGCAGAGTCTTATTTCGATTTCGTCGATGACGACGACGGCAGCAGCGCGCGTGCCGGCACGCGTCAACACGGAGCCCGAGCCCGTGCGCTCGCGTTCTTTCGAGCGGACACAGTCGATCAAGGATTCTGGCAAGGAGCGACACGTCCTCAAGCTCTACCTCATGGGCAACATGATCTCCTCCCTCCCTCCCGAGCTCTTTACCCTGAGAAACCTCACCGTGCTCAGTCTCCGTATGTCTTCGCTTTTTCCCCCTTCTTTTGTGGTGGTTTCTCGACCGTGTCTCGTCTGACATTGACTGACTTTTTGGTAAGGGGCAAACAAGCTCACGCATATCCCTCCGGAGATCTGTCTCCTCACGAACCTGCACGAGCTCAACATTTCGAACAACCAGCTGAGATTCTTGCCCTGGCAGATGCTTGACATGAAGATCGAGAAGTTGCTACTAAACCCGAACCCGTTTCTCCCCGAACCCTCATCCCCGCAGGTTCTTGAGGACCACACTCACGGTCTCGATCGCAGTCCGCTGACGTTGTCGCCGCGCCGTGCACAACAACTAGTACGCACGCGCCGTTCCATCACCCGTCTACATTCGCTACGCAAAGAAGCCCTTTCGGCGACTAAATCTAAACCGACCCTTTCCTCCGTCACGCTCACCCCCGGACTCGTACGCGTCCCACCGCTCACCGAGCTCTGTCTCCGCCTCTTGCTCGCGCCATCTCTTTCCACTGCTTGTCCCTCCTTGGAGGCCCCCAAGGCTCAGAGCACGATTGTAGAGCACTACGGTCTCCCGCTCTCGGACCAGTGGACGATCCCGCCAGGGATCCGCCGCATACTCGTCGACGCCGTCCCGGGGATCATACGATCACGCAAGCGCCAGTTCACCCTCGACGCTATGTCTTGGTCTGGATCCCCGGAGAGGGCGGGCAAGGGAAGTGAAATTGGAACGAGAACGAGAACGAGAACAGAGTCGGGATCGGGATCGGGGATGACGGGGACGGGGATGTGCCCGAATCCAGCACACAAAGGCCGCGCGTTGTTTGTCAAGCACGCCTCGGAGCGATTTTCGTGGGAGCGCACGGTCGCTGGGGTGGACGTTGGTGGGGCGGTACCGATTCGGTGGAGAGGGTGTCTTGGGACGTGCTTGGACTTCCTGGATGGGCAAGGTACCTCGGCAGAAGAAGATGGGAAGAAGGATATCGGGGGAGTAATCAACGAGAAGAACGTTTCCGTGTATGATCTGGGCGCGAACGTGGACGTCGATATCGACGTTAGCATGGCAGTTCGGGAGGTCGATCTTGGCAGCGTCGTCGGTCTCGACATGGAAGATTTCGATTTCGATGACGAGTAAAGAGGGCGATCAGCCGACAGGGCTACCTTTCTCTCTCTCTCTCTCTCTCTCTCTCTTCGATTTTTTTCCCTTTTTCTTTTTCTATTGTGGAAAAGAACAGGAGTGACGGACTGTCCTTCAACTGGTACAGAGATATTATATCAAATGATTTTAGCGTTGCACTTTTGGACCTTTGTCTACTCGGCTTTACCCCAGACAATGAACCCATGTGCATAACACATGAACGCATGCACAATGTAATGTAGTCGCTTTATGTGTAAAATAAGTAAAATACTCGATTCTCTTTTACTACATACATGGTAGTATTCCGAGAGAATAGCAACCATCGTGAATGGCAATGTCCAGTCAAAAGTCGCAAGTGTGTAGAATATTTACCGGTCGATGGTTGACCGTAGCAATTTTGGTTGTTATCGCAAATGTTTTGTCTCATCGCACGATCGCATTCGAAGTTGCTCGTTTCGCGTCGTTTCGAAGAAAAAATAGCACTCAGTGGAAATGTTTCTCTCAGGCCACTTTTTCTACCATTCCCGCTCTCTCCCAACTGACAGTTCCGAGTTCCACCCACCACCGAGAATGCTTCTACGACTGCAGGATGGTAGCACTAAGGGTTGGAGCACAAATAAACAATAAACAATCCTACCGCCCCGCATCTTATCGCGCGATTATCTAAGCTTCTCGGTCACAGGTAAATTTAACTGTGGGGTATGGGTGTGGTTTCACAGTACAAGGCGTAGATTATATTTTTTCCGAGGACAACCCACAGAGAGTAGACTTAGAGAGTGCGTGAGTCAAGGGAGAGGACCATACAACGACACCCCCACAACCAGAGCGACGACGGCGAGGACAAGGGCGCCGCAACAGCGCGTCCTCACTACAGCGACAAGGCGCGCCACCAACTACCACCATGAACCGTAAATACAAAAGAGAGGGTATATCGACGTCATATAATTGAAGCCCAGTTCTAAGGGTAACGCATCAGATACAGGTAAAAAAAAGGAAAAGGTAGAATACCACTTGCCAGGTCGATAGTTTGACGGTTATACAACCACATCCGCTCTATATCGTGTCCCGCCCCCTTGAATGCCTCGTCGATGATCTCGGCAGCTTCCAATAATTTTTCTTCGCCGATCTCATCGATACGCTCTTCGGCCGTGTAATTCGTGTACAGCCCATATATCCCATCGTACTTGTCTGCAAATGGGGTCGCCATCACTAGCTTGATGCTCGCCTTTTTTTGCAAGTCCCTGCGCACGACAAACCGCAATATCCGCGACAGGTGCTTCACCAACTTTTCGTTGCGCATCTCGTCCTCGGTCGCCTCTGCAAACTTGAATATGTCTTTCTGGAGTTGATCCCTGAACGAAGGACAGAGCTCGACCTCCAGATTGTTCACTTTCGCGTACTCCCACAGGAAGCGTTTTCCTTCGAAGGCCCACCCGTAAATTAGTTGGGGCGTAAGGCTGTTACTGTGGCCCCGCGGAAGCGACTTGCTACTGAGGGCCTTGACTGGAGGACGGGCTGCCAGCATTCTGGCCCATTTCTGCGACGTTTGTTTCACACGTTGTTTTTTTTGGCCAGGGTCAAATTCAGGGAAATTCAGAGCTAGACTGGAATACTACATACCGCCTTCTGTGCTGCCTTTGCGCGATCCGTGAATTTAGTACCGCCTTCAGGCTCTGAGAGAGTTTTACCCTGTTCGTCGCGCTCGACCTCGAAAAGAAATTGGTCGTCGGGATGACGCTTGGGTGGGTCTCTGGGTAGAAACAAAAATGCCATGGTGAATGACAGTCGTGAGACGAGAGAAACACCTTAACGCGTCGAGCGGCGACGCGCACTGAAATGGGCGTCTGTTGGTTATCACGGCACAGATTGCAGAATTTAAACAAAAATTAAATGTTGTCGAGAATGCAAGAAGAGACTTGAAATTTATTAGTGCAAATTTAAAATATAGGCTAAGGTATTGGCAAACAATTAAATTTGAAGTTTAGACCAACAAAAAAAATGGGACGAAACTTCAAATTTAAATGGTTGACAAAACTGCTCGCCCGGTGATATCCTGAGCCAAAAATCGCCGGGCGATCAGTTTTGTCAGCCATTTAAATTTGAAGTTTCGTCCCATTTTTTTGTTGGTCTAAACTTCAAATTTAATTGTTTGCCAATACCTTAGCCTATATTTTAAATTTGCACTAATAAATTTCAAGTCTCTTCTTGCATTCTCGACAACATTTAAGCTTTGTTTAAATTCTGCAATCTGTGTTGTGTATTGTTTGATATATGTGTATGTCATTGTCCCCGGGACAAACGGCCAGAGTAAGCCGAAATTGAGTTTCAGCTCACAATAGCTCTCAAAGCTCGATCCAAACTACAAAATGTAATCATCAGGGTCCGATTGCCAGTTGGCAGTGATCATCGATGTCATCGGTGAAATGGTAGATGTTTCGTGCGTGGGTCGGAGCTGGCATCAAGTTGATAGTACTACTAACTAGGTCAACGATCCGGGCGGTGGACCGAATGGTTGTCATCCGGACAATGGCTCCAGGTCTACATAAAAAATTTCGGCAGATATTTCGGCTATTGACATTCACAGCGTCATGACCACCACCTTCAACGACCTAGCGGCAAGAAATATCTGGGAAAACAACAAAGTACGCGAATTTCGCTCCCATTCACTCTATATCGAGCAGAGATCAAAGCTCAATTGTATCATTGATCTGTTAGTATCTCATCATCTCTCAAAGGGAGTTCGAGTATCATCTCTCGAATGCATTTTGGGACGCTAGGGAGAATTTCAACTCGGAACATCGTCTTTATCCGGTGTTTAACATGACCGCGACGCTTGCAAGCGCATCCATCAAGTCTCAAGGGTTTCCGAACGTCAGCCTCGTCACTACTCCACAGGCTGTCTTTGCCCCATCTGGTTCTGTAAGAGCATAATTTCTAATCTCATCGCAGCTTCCAACTTACCGCCACCACGATTTGTAGGTTAAATTGCACACTGCAGGTTCCACACAAGTTCCTGTTGCTTCCTCCGTAGTGGACTTAGAAGGCAAGTGCTCTACGGAAAAGCCTAACGGCCCAAAAAGGATCCCCGACTTTGCACGGATTTTCATTTCGAATAAATCTCCGCAATGCCCAAGCGGAATTCAGGAAGATATTTTCGTAGACTTCTGGGAAATCAAGGCATTACCGTGTTCGGCACCTTGGGATTCTTCCATGGCGGTTGAAGAGGCTCTCTCGTCGCTTAGTGATCACGTCGAACAGGTGTATGATACAGCCATGACCGTCCTTACTTGCAATCCCACTTGGAAGAGGGTGACGGTACTTCTTATTATTGGGATATATTTCACCCAGATGGAGTGGACTTGTCCCGACGAGCCAGAGGCTACCGAAAGCCTCACCTTCGACCAACGTCCTCCTGTCACTCCAAACCCAAATTCTTCTACTGCCGTGTTACTTAGTCCGGTCGTGCCTTCACTCAAGCATACGATCACTGCTAGGAATATCGAAGGACTAATGCGGCAAACTAGTGCTCTGCTGGAGGAGGTGCAGAAGGGCATTGTACCAAGAGTGTACTACTTGAATGAGCCTGCGTTCGTGTTTCACGATGATGATGCTTATGGTCAAGTCTGCTCCCCGTCGCCTAAATTTGTGGAAGCGGTGACCAGCCCACTTTGGCGATTTGGCGGCGACATCGAGCGCAAACCTTGTTGGTTGAACTGCCCACAAGGAAACAGGAGCCCGTTGCACGACGAGGTACGTCAACCTGCAGAGTCTACCCTTTCGTAATGGTAGTTGACTTCTCCTTTGGGCCAGGCCGTATACGAAATTGTAGAATGGTTGAAAGACAGAGTGACCGAACAGTTACAGGCCGTCAAAGATATCATAACGGGAATCGAACCTAAAGTCATACGCAATCTGGAGAAGAATTGGCCTACGACCGTGCAGCAAACCCCAGACTCGGAAACTGGGTCCAACTACTCAGAGGAGAATCGTTTACCTCTTTTTCGAGATCGAGAGACAACGCCTACCCCTGCTCAGCCGAGTAGGATGTCGAAACGTGGTACCGCACCACCACCACAACCTCGTCTGATGACTATGAAGGAGATGTGTAATAAAAAAGACGAAAACGAGGAAATCAAGAGGAAAGACGAAGCTAAACGTAGGGAGGTGAGGTCGAGTTTAGGTATTGCTTAAGGAGATTATCGCATCCACCGACTCGGACTCGGAATCCCGACCAACATTGTACATATGTGCATGAGTCTTTTTTTCTTCAACTAAGTCCGTCACTGGTCGCACTGGGATTTTTGCCCCGCCGTCCAGCGCTAGCGGGAGACGGGAGGGGGCCGGGAGGCTATCGCCATTATGTACCACTATCCAATCACCTAGAGTGCAGTACGAAAGTGGATTGATCGTCGTGGAGTGGCACCAGGGTCAGTACTACCCCTTTATCAGGCCACCCTCAGATGGGGAGTACTATCTCCGTTGGCCACAGGTCAGCTTGATCAAGCAATGCTTCACTATTGTCATTCAAGATCCTGTTGCTGTACTGAACACGATTTGCAAGAACTGGGGTCCTCACCTGTCTGACATCACATCAGAACTGGCAACTGCTGGTATTTCTTTCAGCACTTGTATTGTGTCCCTTAACATCCTCTGTCTTGTAAGGGTACATACCACTGCTCTCAGGTTCCTGCCTTTCAGCTACAGATTTAGTGTCTCAGATACCTTGTGTACTTGGCCTGGAGAGATACTTTACTACAGTGTCATTACAGTAGAGCAGTGCTCATGAAAGGTGGCATCATAGGACAGCTCACTTGAGAAGCATTTGGAGATGATGCTGACTTGCTTGTTTGATGTGGATCCTTCCCTGATGTTCTCAGTTATGGCACTGCTGTTAAGATTGGTGACACCTACTATTGGGATGATGACTTAACCCCAGATGAAGAACAAGTAATTTGTATGATTTATAAATTTTCAACTGGTTAGTCTCATTAATCTCTTCATCCCTTAATTGATGTCTGTCTAGGCCAATGACATGCTTATTGGAAGTTGCCAATAATTGTTACTGGTCATGCAAAGGTCTCAATGGAGAAAGACCTGAGTCCTATGATGTCCTCAGTAGATGTCAAGCTACTGTATTAAAGTATGTACCTATGATGTCTACAATAGGTTAGTACAGTAGAAAAAAGTGTAGAAAAGTACTACTTACCCTCAGTAGATGTCAAG
>JBBPKB010000882.1:0-10482 GCA_038089035.1 Boletellus dicymbophilus
CCTCATTTCATCCTAAACATAATCAATGGCTGAAGAGGGGTCCTCCTCCTCATTGTCAACTTGGGCTTTCATGTCAACAAAAGGGTTAGCCTGAGGGCAAGTTAGGGGGGAAAGCAAGTATACAGACAAAAACTAACCATTTGGTGACTCTGTTTGTGAAACCTCGGGGGCAGGCCAATGTCTAGAGCTTTGCATTTCTCCTGAGCCTTCACAGTGACTACACCTCAGGACCTCATTTCATCCTAAACATAATCAATGGCTGAAGAGGGGTCATCCTCCTTTGAAAGTTCAAAAACATGAGTGATTGTGGGTCACCACTTGTTGTATATGTATTGTTAGCCAAATACCTCAACTATTTGGGCTTCCACCTTGATGAAGTCAATAGCATTGGATGTCCATGAGAGAAGAATCACCCATATAGTAGGATCATTCAACAGTGAGTCTACAAATATATCAGCATACTAGATGGGTGTCCATTGAAAACATCATCTCATCCTGTACATTTGAAGTACTTTGTGAGTGGCTTTGCATTCTATTCATACTACTATTATTTGTAGAAGTGAGTGGTATCACAATCTAAGTAGAATATAACTTCTCACTGGAATGGGCTACCTAGTATAACACACTACTACAAAAAAAAATCAAGAGAAGGAAGTTGTAACCATATGGCAGTCAGTCTTTTGTAGTGTCCACCAATGTGTTTACTGAGGGATCATGTGAGAAGCATGTGACCTCTATGTGAATCCACACCACTATATGAGTGGTGCTTTGTCCTGTGGGACTGGTGTGATTTCCACAGTATCCCACTCTACTGAGTCCAAAGAAAGGTCATCACTACCTAACCCACTGTGCTGAATCCATGTCCAAACTAGCTACACTTGTGGCCTCAGCCTCTTGTACTTCAGGTAGAGATGTAAGTATAGAGGGCATCCACTCCACCACAGCAGAAGATTTATGATGAGGATGAACATGGGGGTGGACATATTCCACAGCTTCATCCTCAGCTTTATGGTGTCACATTGGGGGAGATGAGAAGTAAGTGGTTTGTACAAAAGTAGCAATTAAGTCATTGGATAACCTAGGTGGGATGTTTCACATAACCATGTTTATGAGTACATAGAGCAGTGTGAAAAGAAGAACCTGGGAGACTGACAAACCAGAAGGCCATGATTCAGGAGGTGTGGGCTTGAACTCACAGGGAACCTGATCATGACCAAATAATGAATCACAACCTGACTGAGGGATTTGTTCAAGATATACTTGAGTTTCATAGGTCCAAACTTTAATGCTACTATGGCCATCAAGAGCACTCCCCATAATCAGGATGCAATCCTGTGCACTTTCAAATATCTGTGTAGGATTACTAGTGCACAACTCAGTCACATGATACAGCAGACTGATATTATATAATCACCTAGCACACAACTAGGTATGGGTTAGTACAAGATAAGGTACTGCTACAGAAAGCTCACCTCAGTTGTGTGATATGGCAGACTGAGGTGCTCATCTACATACAATGTACTTATATACAAGTGGGTTTGAGGAGTTCGAGAGTACAATACAAAAGAGGAATAAAAGGGTTGGATATGAACAATGAGTAAGAAGTACTGTCAAAAGAACATACCACAGGTGCTCAAGGGGATGGGAACACATATGCTTATACAAAGTGTGATGACTGTTGATGCTGGTCAGTCAGGTGGCTGCACACCCACTTGCTAATCCAACAATCTGATGGACAGACATTGGTCATAGTGGAATGCAGGCAGATGCAGACTCACTGCTACAGTAACTACTAGATCTCCAGTTACAGCAGTATCAATCAGATTTGGACACAGGGAATTGGGGACAGAGGTGCACCAGTACCATGGTCAAGCTTATCACATAGAGCACCAGTCTAGTGGTCAAAAATTCAGGCAAAACTGTTGTCACCCCCAACAAGAACCAGGCCAGATTTGGGGACAACAGACATTTGGAGAGGGACATTTACTTGTTGGATTAGCAAGTGGGCATGCAGCCACTGGGCCAATTGGCATTAACAGTCATCACACTTCTCATGAGCATACATGTTTTCCATCCAACCCTTTTTCTACCTCTTTTGTAGTGTACTGTTGAACTACTTGAACTCACTTGTATATAAGTACATCATATGTAGACAAGCACCTCAGTCCACTGTATCATGCAACTGAGGTGAGCTCTCCATAGTAGTACCTTTTCATATCTCATACTAATCTATACCTAGTTGTACACTAGGTGATTACATAATATTAGTCTGCTGTATCATACGATTGAGTTGTGCACTAGTAATCCTACATTACTAATATGCTGTGGTGATAGCTTTATGCTAAATGAAGAGTGGGTAAAGAGTATCTGTTGACCTCATCATGTAAGTTGGAGATGAATATGCTGTGCCCATCTATGTATGCATCTCCACTACATATATGTCACTGAGTGATAATAATACTATCACTTACATCAATTGTTATGTCCTCAGGTGCAAGACTCTAAGTACCATGCTAGCTGGACAATCTTACAGCTTCCACTATATCTGGTTAGGTAAAAAGTAGAGTATGAGATGACAAAAGCAAGGTGACAATTAGAAAAAGTATAGTTTTATCCTTAATATTTTGTAGTTCAAGTCTTGTGACTGAATGCCAACAAGAATACAAGTAGATTTGTTACAACACCAGTACTATACTTATACAAAAAGGTACACTATAGTTGTAGTCATTATCCTTGGAGCACTTATTGGATCATAGATCCTAATGATCCTAGGTTAAAACCCTCTTATCTCCAAGTACATACCCTTATTTATCTTTCCTGTACACTTCTCTTCTATTTCCTCCTTATCTAAATCTGTACAACATCCCCATCACATTCTTGTATTATCCTGGGCTCACTTGGTAGTCAACACCTTGTTTAGATTGTAGGAATATATACAGCTTGGTCTGTGCATATACTCCTTAGAGTATAAATAGGGGTTCACATGTATCATCTACCTTAGCCTAATCTACTTGTATCTTTGTTAGCATTCAGTCATGAGACTTGAGCTGCAAGGTATTAAGGAAATAAAGCTACACTTTCCTATGTGTCAGTCACATCTTTACTCTTTATCTTGTCAGCTATAGTGGGAGCTGTAAGATTGTCCAGCCAGTGTGGTACTAAGGGTCTTGCACCTGAGGTCATAACAAAATTAGGCTAAAGTACTTGGTACAGTGATTGGCTATTTATACTCTAAGGACTATGTGAACAGACTAAGTTGTACAGTATCCTACAATCTAGATATGGTGATGATTGCCAAGCATACTCAGCCAAATATAAAAGTACACTGATATGATCCAATAAGTATCATAAGGGTAGCTACAACTACAGTGTATCATTTTATAGTAATAAAGTACTGGTGTTATAACATTGACTATATTTAATATATGTAACTCTCAACAAATTTAATATTAAAAATGTTGAAATTTTATAAACATGTAACTTTGAGAGTCAACTACTCTAATTATGCCTGGTGGTGTAAGTGACAGTAGATCATATAACTTATGTCACTTACAAGACATCTTTTCCTGTCATTCAATACATTACCATGAAACTGCCTGTTACATTCACCTAGTTGCTCACCTGGTCCTATATCAAATTCATACTTCTTTTTTCTCACTGCTGTCCTTATAGCCAAGCTCTCTGTCAACAAATGAACTTAAATTCCTCAATACAGAAGCTTGCCCTCAACATAGCCTTCATGGCTTCAATACTGGCTGCATTCATTTGCCTCAGGAAGTACACAGCCTAGATCAAGAATCCCAACTGCTATATACCATCATAACAGATATCTATTTTTTTCCTTCTTTGAGGGTGAGTTCTACCAGGTGATTTCTTGGATCTACTATTTGTACCAGAGTGAGTCATTTGTTCCTTTGATCCTTTAGTTTTATTGCAGGATCCAATCATATATGGATGATGGCAGATGCCTATCTTTGGTCCTGATCAACATTTAGGCTATGATCCCATTCCTTGGCTTCCTGACAGCTGGCTACTTTCTTAACACAATATATATCATCACTGTTCAATCTGTAGGAGGAACTGCAGCCCAGATTCTATCTAAACCATCTGTAGCTTTCCTAACAAGCCATGCAACTACAGCCATGAGAAACATCAGTGAGGCTATATAGGCAATATCAAAACAAATAGACACTAGGGTTATCAAAGTTTAGTTTTGAACCTAGGTTCAATGAACTAGTTCAAACCTGAACCTAAAACCAAATGGATGCATTTCATTCATTAACAACACTTATATAGTTCTCTCACTTAGCTGAGACTATAGATAAGTTTCTAGAGAAGGATAGAGAGGTTGATGGTTAGGAAAGTAAGGGGAAGAAAGTAATGGAGGACATTTACATATCTCATTCCTAAAGTCAATGTTCCTAACCTAGTTAATCCTATCCTTGTCTAACAGTTGACTACTTTCCAAAATTGATATTTCTAACCTTTTGATGCTAATCCCATCTAACAATTGTCTGATTTCTAAAGTTGATATTTTTAACTGATCTGGTCCTAACCTCATCTGACAATTGTTTAATTTCTAATATTGATATTTTTAGTTTAATTGATCCCAATCTCATCTAATATTTGTCAATATTCTTAACCTAGTAAATCTTAATCTCACCTAATAAATTTTTGTTTTCTAACATTGATATTTCTAACCTATATAGTTGATCCTAACCTCATCTAACAATTGTCTAATTTTAATACTAGTATTTCTAACCTAGTCAATCCTTATCTTATCTAACATTTGTGTTATTTTCTACTTTCTAAAGTCAAAATAAAAGTAAAGATAACCTAATTTCATTTAATCTTTAATAATCTAGTCATTGAACCAATCTTTATTAATGTAGTTGTTCTAATATATTTGATACTATTTTTCAATAGTTAGGATAATTAAATCAAGAAAACAGATGATTGTTAGATGAAGTTAGGATCAACAATATTAAAAATACTGACTTTAGTAAGTAAACAGTTGTTAGATTAGGTTAGGAATATTGGCATTAGTAAATGAAAATTGTTAGATGAGGTTAGGGTTAACTAGGTTATAAATATTGACTTTAGAGACAATTGTTAGATAATTGGATTTAGTACAAAACATGCAAACATTGGGATAGTTTTTTGAGTCACTATACCTTGTGTGTTGACATGGAAAGCATTCCATCAGCATGACTGTCACAATTAACAAACAAGACATTATTACATCAGGAATTTCACATGGAAAAGACAGCTTAGTCTTTTCAGAAAAGATATTACATTGCACAAGCAGCTAGCAATCTTCATATAGGAATAGCAGTTCATTAGAACAGACTGCATGTTCAAGCAAGTCCACAATACACTAACCAGCATATCAGAGTCACTCAAGACTTTAGTGTTGCCCACTCCAGGAAGAAACAATACCAAGGCAACTATTTCAGTATTCAATCATCTTCAAGCAAGTGACCATCTACTTGCCATTCAGTCATCAGATTTCAACAAATCCTGAACTGGTGCATATTTCATTGCATCAACTCTTGAAGCCACCTAAGTCTAGCTTTAGGAAGAAAAGGAACATCACAGTACAGAAGCAAGTTCACTTCATTTTAAGAGAAGGGACCCCACAGGCCAACATCTGGGCCCTGTATTAGTAATTAAATCAAGGTTAATCCTCATTTAGAATCATTTAGAATAACAGAACCTTTTATTAGGATCTCTGCAAAATCCACAATCTAGTCCAGAAGTAACAAACAGGTTATTTTTGTAAAAAAGAGACAGTACCAGTCTTTTCAGAAACAATCATATGAGAACAAGTAGAAAGAGACAGATTGGTCTCTTCAGGATAACACACAAAACAGAAACTACTAGACGCCTCTCAGTGATAGACAACAAATAGAGGAAGAAACAGTCTAGCTTCTATAAGAAAAGTGAAAAGCTTCTCTCAGGTATAGAACAAACAAACAGACTATGTATTCAATATTGCATAACAAAATACAGCAACAATTAGTTCACAAGTGACATGCTTTATCACAAAGCATTGATATTGATGATGAAGTAGACAAAATCACCATTGCAGACAAACTCTTTGACATGGCCATGAATCTAGATGGTGATTCTTGTCCAGTCACAGGAATTAGATAATATTCCCTCTACATCAGAGTCATCAGTAGTAGGACACTTAATAGCAGTTATAGTGGGATTAGCAAAAGCACAGAAAGTTGCAGAAACAGCACATGAATATATCAAGCTTCTCAGGCATCAGAATAGATATTTGCAATAGCACTTATTCAACACCTTGGTCACAGTGTCACAAGCACTCAAAGAGCTCAGGTGACATCTATCATGGCACTACAGTAGTATTGATACCAGTACTTTCATGGATTTGCTACAAGACATGACCCTAGCCCTACAAGAAGTAGATTCATTAGAGCAAGCTACACTAACTAATGATAATGACATCATGAATGTGGAATCCTTGTTGATAAAGGATCTCCTAGCAATTCTAGATAATTCAGAATCAGAATAATTAGTTGAACCAATTAACCAGCTGAACAATCATGATGAGTCTGGAAACTATTGGCTTAACAGCATAGAGGAGATATCAATAATAGAACCATCAATTCCCACATCATCTCTTGAAGGCTTATCTAGGATTCATAACATTGACAAACAATCAAACAGTTTATGATGAATCAGCCCCAATTTCATCAGTTGCATCAGTTCATAAAGAAGTTCTGGATGGTTCACAACTGAACTTATCAGATGCATATGAAACATCAAAGTCATTTGAACTCTCTATGTATCTCAAAGCACATTCAACAAACGGAAGCAATTTCCATCCATCAGCCCCAATCCTTGAAAGTAGTATAGATACTCACCCCAGACTATTTCAATTGGTAGCAAGATGTTGAAGAACAGTTTGAGCAATGAGTTTATATACTCCTAGAATCAGAACCTAGTGGCTCACCAGAAAGGAAGTCAAATATATATGAAACTTTGTAACTCAACAACATAGCACTAGTGTTCAGCAGTGGTACTTCTTACAAAGAATATTCCTCTATTCTCCTATCCAAGTGATATCCTAATCACAAAAGTAGCAAAAAGTAGAAGCTAAGTCATCTAGCAGAAACAGTCAGCAAGACCACATGCTTCAATTGTCTTGAACAAGAACATTTCACAAGAGATTGTTCTTTTGACTCAAGCAAATGCCTTAGCTGCAATTAGGACAGAGAAAAGCACAAAGCAAAGTGTACTCTTTATGGCAAACAATTTAATTGATGAGCTTCATGACCCACTCCTTTTGACCCTAAATGAGATCCATAGATAATTGGACTCTCATTAGGTTTTCAGCAGTGAAACCCAGCCTTTAGTTAGGACATGGATCACATTTCAGTCACAAAGCATACATTCATAGTACTTCACATGTATGAGCAAGTTTGTACAAGAGCAAGCTCTGGCCAGTGTGGCTACCCTAATGTACACAAGTAACAAGGTATCAAGTATATATTCAATAAGAAAATCAGCAAAGCAAGTACAACACTGTATAGTGGGTACTAGCCCACAAAACCTACAAAGTGAATGATCTTACATTTCCTTATTTCTTATATTTATACTGACCAGTATCAGAATCACACTTATTTGGTACTAACCCTGACAGCTTTGATAGCATGTCTTTATGACACAATAGTCTTGTGTTCACAACCATGACACACTGAACTACATGACAAGGCTGAATACTTCAGTAATCACTGAATTTGACATTCAACCAAATGACAAAAGATTTGGTATCAACTATCATTGATGATTAATGATTTTTATGACAGTTATCTATCCACCCATACACAATCTTGACCAGAAAAATAAGAACAGTCATCCAGAATAATAATATGACATGTTGCCTACTCAGTCAATCACCTATATAGTTGAAGAAAAGGTCTTCTCTAGCAGACAAGTAACAACCCTTTACAAAAAAGTAACAAATCTACCTATCCACAATCTTAATCAGAAGAATGAGGATGGTGCTCCTCACATGGATACAGTGATCTGTTGCCTATTCCAATTAACCACCTAGATGAACCAGCAAGTTCACTAGTAGAAGTTACTCTTATGGATTTCATGAATCTTACAATACTTATGACAATAGTCATTCAACCACAATGAACCTTAGGATATACCTTATCCCTTAGGAAGGGGATAACACAATTGGAACAACCCATAGCACAAATGGTTAGTGCTCATGGAAGAAAGTTGTTGAAAGAAGCAAATAGCACTTTGGTTAAAAGTGCTTAGGATGAAGAAATAGTCTCTCAATCATCTCACCCCTCAGAAGATATAATATCCAGAGTTATTGGTTATCAATTGTTATGAAGAACAATCTCATGCTTTAGTAGCATCTCTTTCATCAGAAGTCATTGGACTTTGTGAAAATTTATCATCCATAAATGCCTTGATAGCATTCCATGATATATTCTTCAGGATATACATCAGAAAGACTCACAGATGTATCTTTGACAAGACATCTCATATCTCATGACTATGAAAGACATTGTTGATTCAGACATCCTACAATGAAACTCCTTTCCTTCAGTCTTCTATGACATTTACAACTCACAACACTCATTCTGACTTCTGAAAAGTCATTGTTTGTATCTAGTACTTTGTACTCTTTGCATCTGCAATGTATGAACTTTGGTGCAAGAGCTAGTCTTTTATGAGCTGATCATACTATGGCTCTTATAAAAGATTCACATTCTCTTTGCCACTTGCAGGCACTATTTATTGGTTATCACATTCTTTTTTGCTTCACTACAGAAAAGCATCTAATCAAATACAAAATGATATAACCCATAACCATCCACAAAAACCTGACAAAAGAACAAAAGCAACAAGAACATATCTCCTCTGTTTCTATTCTTGTTTCCTTTACTCTTGTGCTATTTATTTTTCAATCTCAGGACTTCATGATACATGAATGGTGCATCATCTTCAGACTTCTTGGAATACTCTTACTCTTGTTCCCTTTGGTCATAATCATCAACCTTCTTGTGGAACTTGGTCTTAATGTACAAAGTTGATTCCTTCCCTGTTTGCCTCACTACTCTCAACAATCCAGTAATTTATTTATCACAGATTGTGCTCTCCTGATCATACTTCCTTGATACTCTGGATATTGATTATCCTCGATTGCCTGTTGTCTTATCTTTTGATTCACCTTCATCATTCAGCTTATGTCTCTCTTTGGATCTTTTGTCTCATGTCATTGTCCATTTCTTTGGACTTCACCTCATGTCTCCATACTCTATTTTCTTCTCTGCTGTCATACTTCATTTCATGGACCTTACTTCTTCTTCCTCTTTTCCTTTTGTTATTTCTTTTCTTTCTCTTTCTTTCACTCACCCCCTTTGGTTGTTTGGAAGCCAACCATTAGGAAGGGGGTAGTGTTACAATACAATATTTTACAAGTCTATTTTTCCTTATTTATTCCCTATTTTTCCTCTATTTTTCTTTATTTTTCCTATTTATTTTAGCTCTCTATGACATATTCATATCCCATCTACCATTTCTTATTACCATTGCTATCCTATTTATTTACCTTTCCTTTTATATCACTTTATTTATTTATTCTCCTCTTATACTCCAGTACATTGGCTCATGGCTCTCACACAGCCTCACACATCCTCAAGGTCATATGACCATCATGTGATCATATTCCTACACTTTCATTTAACCAGCTACACATTCAGCTATATGTACAATCACATGCCTACACATCCACAAGTCACATGCCAGTGTTTAACTACTAGCATTAACTCCTCAAATCACATGATACTCTTGGCTATGCTGGCTGTACCAAGTATCACATGCCACCAGCACCCATCTATCACATGTCTATTGCTAGCTAATAGCACATCCACCTCAGAACCTAGGAACACAGCCTATTCCACTTCCTCACCTCATGGCTTGCCTTATGCATGACACCTGTGCATACCAGTACATCTGTCAATAGCAGCCAATAGCACATACAGCTCATTGAACTGCCCTTAACTTATTGACTCACCATGACTTGTCTTGACTCCCTTGGCCAATCACACTAATGTCTCTTATCTCAGCTATGCATGAACCTGTGCACAGACATCCACAAGACTATACCAACCAGTGCAAGGCTACACATATGTCTCAAGGCTACAAGGCTATATAAATCTATCCAAGACTATTTTATCTATTTATACTGCCCAATGGCATAATGGACTCTTATTATATTCAGACTCAGTACAAATGGCATATTTAGCTTAGTGTACAAACTAGACCATATATGTACAAACAGATGTAAACCCTGGTTTTGTTATGACCTTCCAGGCGCAAGCCCTTTAGATACCACACTGGCTGGACAATCTTACAGCGACCACTATAGCTGGCGAGGTAATGAAGAAGTGTTGAGTGAAAATAAGACAGAGATAGATGATAGCT
>JBBPKB010000883.1:0-10475 GCA_038089035.1 Boletellus dicymbophilus
AGCTATCATCTATCTCTGTCTTATTTTCATCCAACACTTTCTCATTATCTCGCCAGCTATAGTGGTCGCTGTAAGATTGTCCAGCCAGTGTGGTATCTAAAGGGCTTGCGCCTGGAAGGTCATAACAACTATAGCTGGTGAGATAAAGAGCAGAAGTATGACTGACAAAGTATAGCATGACTGACAAGTAGGAAAGTGTAGCTTTATTTCCTTAATACCTTGTAGCTCAAGTCTCACAACCAAATGCCAACAAAGATACAAGTGGATTAGGTTAAGGTAGATGGTACATGCAAACCCCTATTTATACTCTAAGGAGTATATGCACAGACAAAGCTGTGCATATACTTATAATTTAAATAAGGTGCTAACTACCAAGTGAGCCCAGGATAATACAAGAATGCATTGGGGATGTGTATAGATTTAGATAAAGAGGAAATAGAAGAGAAATGTACAGGAAAGGTAAATAAAAGTATGTACTTGGAGATAAGAGGGTTTTAATCTAGGATCATTAGGATCTATAATCCAATAAGTATTCCAAGGGTAATGACTACAACTATAGTGTACCATTTTGTATATGTATAGTACTGGTGTTGTAACACATGATGCACCAGGCTGTGTTCATGATAGTTGTATTCCTGCAAGGAAAGTATGGATACATTTTTGATACTGAACTTGATCTTGGTGTTTTGAGATCATGCCACTAGCATATATGATCCATAGAAAAATCAAACAGAGGAATCATCAATCATCAATCAACATCAACCCTGTGAGTGAGTCCTCAGTACAAAATCTCGACTGTTATTGGCCATCATCTCTGCAGATGAATCCCCCACCTGCCTGGCTATATTGGAAGTTGCCAATGATTGCTACTGGTCATGCAGAGGTCTCAACAGAGAAAGACCCAAGTCCTATGGAACCCTCAGTAGGTGTCAAGCTACTATATTAAAGTACATACCTATGATGTCTACAATAGGTTAGTACAGTAGAAAAAGAGTAGAAATGTACTACTTACCCTCAGTAGATGTCAAGCTAGGAAACTCGAAGGTTTGTACGCTCTAAGCTTATCTAATAATTACCATAAATAGTAACCTAATGCGTGCTAGTCAAAAATAACAACAGGCTAATATGGATACACAGCCATATCACGGACATACCTCCCAAATGAACACGGTTGTCGTCTTCAAGTTCACCTGCCACTGGCAAGATACTATCAGTTCACTGGTAGTAATGCAGACTGCCCATGTAATGCAAATGTTCAGAACACTACATTCCTAGTATCTTTTAAATCCAAAAAAAAAATAGATGAGAGAGTCAAATATACATGTACCTGACTGGCTGGCAAAAAATGAGCAGTAGTTCGAAGGAACGTCGTGTCGCAATCTATCAATATGTACTGAGATAGTGTGTGTGATTATGATCCATTTGACCAGCAGATCCAAAAGATCCTAATTCTAATTTCCGATTCTCTGACATGGATAACATGAAAAAGTCTTTAGAAATTCTCTGTATCAATTATGGAGGGATGTAAATCACTGAATGAAGTCGAGTGAGATTGTCACGCTTGACCTTGTCCGTGACAAATTTCAATCTCCTACTCGGCAAAAGAAACGACATCTTCGTGCACCGTCACAATGACACGCTCTCAGAAATCTCAGCAATACGTGGCGGCTAATAACTCCCTTACTCCGAAGGTTTGCTCCGTGAAGCGGTAGGAAGGGGACCATATTTTTGGTATCCGCATTCAAACCTTCCAGTTAGCGCACCCAGACCTCAAGAGGCGCTTCAATCACCACTTGCGGGTTCAAGTTCACACATACATCCCTTGCTGAGGCTAGCACTAGCAGACAATCCACCAGATTCCTCACATACTTAATACCCTGCTCAGTTTTAATGTACTATCCCTTACCTGTTCCCAAACTCAAAGACTTCTCGCGCTGCGCTTTCTGCTTCGGTGTAGTATGCCGAGTACCATCTGAGACCGAATTTTAAAACTCAACGGGGACCAGAAGCATGCATGACCAAACCAAAGGTCTGCAAAATTCGGAATCGCTCTAGACCCACACCATCAAAAATCAGTAAAGATGCATAGGTGATAGTAATACATGGTCCCAGTCTACAAGTTGAACCCGATGAGCTTAATTGCTGTTGCTGATCTGTTAGAATGTAAATATTGATTTTTCTGCATTACCGGTACACTGACAGTACTGGCCACGATCGACGAGCACAGTTGACGCTCAGAAAGCCCTTCTAACGTGATTGTCTTTTAACTTCCCTCGTGACCTCGATTTTTTTTTTCGTGGTGACCAATGATCGGTAACATGCATATGCTCGCACTGCGTCGTCTCCATTTGCCTTTAAGCATCTCGTTTTGTTGAACTAGACTAGTATGATCGGCTGGTTGACACAGGATCTTCAGTAATGGTCCAGCAACAGAAGAAGACAAAATAGGAGTTCGATAGTCCTTGTCATGCTCTACGTCGACCTCCGTAACAAACACACACATACACATGCTGTGTGCTCTCATTCCTTGCAAACGTCTCGCTCCCTGCACGCGTCGTAATCTTCGCTAGATGACCACATATTTCCCAACTTTCCCAGCTCCTACATCTTCGTCGTCTTTCGGAGATCCCAAACCGCACCGCACGTGCCCGCAATGACCCGTACGAAACGAGTTTTCCGGCGAGGTTAGTCGACGACCGCGTGATGGGATTAATATCCTCGACGAACGCATGTGGTAATGTGGGAAACACGCGCGTTTTCTGAACAAATGATTTTCTCCTTCCTGAAATCGCATTGCCCGCATCTTCTCCATGAGAAGAGTGGCTCGATACTCCACCCCTTGAACAATAAACCATCAAATGAGTTACACGTTTGAAAGCCTGAACGAGGCTGTCAGTGCCAACACTTAGGTCACAGGGATCAGCTCAAATTCGCCGCTGAGGGCGTTTGATTGACGTAAGAGGCGACCAGAACACTTTGTCACATTGAACAATGCACTCCACGGGATCACAGTGGACCTACCACCTAGGGCTGGTGACTGCATGTAGACAACGAAAATGTGTCCAGGCTCCGTAAATGGTTTTCTCTAGTCCATATAACCCTGAATGCTGAAACCGAGATGTTTGACCTGACATTTCGGCGGGAATCATGGGCTTCCGATACAACGAATGGACACATGCAGCACCCCACAATGTATGCGGTCGCTTTTTGGGTATTTAAGTCCACGTGGCCTACGAAGAACGGAGTTTGCTGTTCTGACGGCCTGAAGCACTGTCGAATCGGCTTGAGATCAAAAACAAGCGCCTAAATCCCCATGATGCGGCGGAAGAGACATGGACGGAGGAGCCATCCGATTTGAATCTGCACCGCGTTGCGGTGACGGTGTGCGTGTCTGATCCAGTGACTCCGAGGCTCCGATGAGCAGCTTCGTCGGGGGCCGGGAGGACTGACCTGCGAGACGACATTACTCTCTGATTGCACTTTGTCATGTCTGTCTTTCCGCGGACTCCCCACGACGACCTTTGGACGGTCAGAGCATAAACTTAGCACGAAAGGGTTCGTCCACAAGGGCTAGATCTTCGAAGAATGACAACCTTCGATGCAATACTAGTGCTGTCAAGACAAGGCCACTTGAATAAGAAAAGGGACCCCAGTGGAACCATTTGTGGGGTTCCGCAATTGTAATGCTTGGAAGTAGATGGAAGTGCCGCGGCTGCTGCCGACCTGTCCTGCATACTCACCCCCACTGGCCCTGATTCAGATGTGGTGGACTGACAGCTGCATGTCGACAGTGAATGGCAGATTCTGGTCATCCACTTTGAATGTTCACCTTTCCCAGCGACGGCAATTCACTTATAATGAACACGAGGTGTCCATGCATTTCCCCCCATTGACAGTTCTCCCGTCTTCCCCTGCCACCGCCCTCGTATGGGATGCAGTCCCGCAACAACGTCCAGCTCACGCGCACGTTGCTTCTCGACCTGCTCGATGACCTCCAGCAACGCATCCTCCAGGTGTTCGGCTTCCAGATCCGTCTCTTCATCCATGGCGGGGCAGTAATGCTTCTCCACCCGCTGCTCTCTGCTTCTTCTACCAGAAGAACGACTCGGGACGTCGACTACATTAAGCGTGCGTTCGGGCACGAATGGCGGAAGAAGGGCGTACACGATGCTGAGGACCGTCTTCAGTCCTGCATCAACGCGACAGCGCACAGATTTCGCATTGGGTGCGTCCTTTGTCTCCCCCTGCTCTCCGATGCCTATTTTCCGTCCTGAACATCGCATTTTAGAACCGACTGGATGAACGCCGACCCCGACGTGGCTCTTCCGTTTGCACAAGAGTGGGTCCGATTTCCCCCCCCTCCAACACGAGGCAACCACGATCTCGCTGACACCGTCTATAGCCCCCGGGGTTATGTATATGACCCCATATACTATGACGCCAAGCAGCCCAACAACGTCGACATGAACACCGTCTACTCGTCGGCTGGCCTCATCCTTATCAGCGTCACCATGTTCTGGGGCGTCGCCCTCAAGCTCGTCCGGTACGAGAAAGAGGACCCAAATGACATCGTTGCTATGCTCCACCACGGGACCAAGCTCAACGGCGTGCATTGGACGCCGCAGCTCATGGAGGACTGGGTAAAGACCCTGTGTTGGCCGATGGGGTACGACAGGTACCAGCCGCAGCGCCTGATCGAGCTCAGGGATCGCATCCACGATGCGGTGATGCTGCTTCAGAACATGTCTGACGACTTCACGCCCCGAAGGGGGTGTGCTTCCGAGCGGATGCGTCGCCCGTCTGAGCATGCGTTCCCCGATCACCGCAAACCGAGTCCACACTCGCACGCGCACGGCGTATTTCCGCCTCCGCCGTCCTTTGACCACGCTTTTGTCTCGCATCTTTCAGTGTCGCATGGTCTAAGCCCGCTAAACAGTCCAACTCTGCCGATATCCATGCCTGAACCCTGGGTCCCTTGATTCCAAACGACTTCGTCGTTGATCGATGACGCACTTGCCTCCAAAAATACATAGTCGCTACACGCCCATTTACATAAATTGTACCAGCACCCACTCTGTTGTACATCATCGACATACACCAAATCATTCCAAACTCACTCATTCTCGGGGTTTTTTTTCTTGTCCATAGTATGCTTACATTTTGGGGGTTTTTCTTTTGATCCTATACGGAGAACTGTCGTTCCTTATTCACTTGTCTCAATTATCTGTACTCATGTTATTCCCTCGTTTACCGGCGAACAAAGATAGATCCAAGTAATGTTAATACAGAGTATTTCCCGAGCACATGTGAAAGAGAAGGGGAGCGAATCTAATTGGGTGAGGCTATCAGCTACGATGTAATAAGACGCGTGATGATTAGTAATATTGAAGGTCATGTGCCCCAGTGCAGAACTAAGACATGAGCATCGCACGACCATTGACCCCACTTTCACTACGAGCCAACGGGATAACGCAAACTCGTTTTCGATCGAGAGTCATGACTAGTGCTAGCACCAGGTCTTCCGTGGTACATGAGCGTCGCCAGTTAGATTTTCAGGCCGGCCCTCTTGTCTGGATAGACTGCGAAATGACCGGACTGAATCCAAAGCACGACAAGCTTCTCGAAATTGCGGTGAGTTCGCGTATACCTATTTTTCTTCTCTCGCACGCTCAAGAGGAAGGCATTGCGGCAGGTGATCATTACCGACGGAAACTTGGACGCGGTCGACGATGGAATCGAGTTCGTGATCAAGAGGGACAAGTCGTTACTTGACAAGTACGCGTTCCCTGTTTTATTCGTGCGCCCTATTTCTTTACTTCATCATCTCACACACAACGTCCTACTTGCTTGAAGTATGGACAAATGGTGCATCGAACAACACAGAAAAGTAAGCATTCATGCACGCGACCTATCTTCAATAGCCTAATAATCGAATGACACATGGATCGAATTGAATTCCTACATGCTCCCTCTGTATTAAGACAGGTCTGACGCGAGCGTGTCTCAAGTCGCCACACACCAAAGACGACGTGTCTCACGCGGTCCTCGAGTACATCATGAAATGGATACCGGAAAAGCGGACGGGTGTCCTTGCAGGCAATTCAGTTCACGCAGATCGATCTTTTTTGGCCGAGGAGATGCCGGAGGTCGTGAATTGGCTTCATTATAGGTAGGTTGATGTCGATGTCGTCGTGGACAGTGTTTATTTTGATATAAATGTGCGTTTACCAAAGGATCGTCGGTGAGTTTTTTTGGTGTCGTTAGTTTGTGCTTGTGTGCTATTCAGGACAAGACGTTTCTTCGATCAAAGTGAGTATATGCATTTCCAGTGTAAGATAAATCAACATTGTGTTTCAGGAATTGTGTCGTAGATGGTATTCCGAAAGTGAAGTTCCGCGAGAGATCTTTAGTGGCAGACACAGGTATGTGTCTAATTTATTTTGGAGGATATTTCGTGATATGACATCGTAGAGCCATGGAAGACATCAAGAGCTCTATTCGAGGTAATGCTCTGATGTCTAACATTGGCCATTCAACTAACTCGCTTTTGCAGAGCTTGCATGGTACCGCGAAAACATCTTTCGTGATCCACGACCTGTTGCATAAATCAACATTCCGACTGACTGTCCCTTCAAATTTACTCTGCGTAATATTCTGTGCGTGACTATTTTATTATACAGGGTGTTCCTTGTCTTGACGATACTCACATGTATATGTGCTAGCCATAATATCTGTTGTCCTGTTTGAAGTTGGGACGTGCAATGCGGTCCATTCCTCTTCCAAAACTCCCATGTATATGATGTCTTGCCAATGTCCTTCAGCCCAATTTCCTCGCCTCTTTCTCCCCTCCTCTTTAAAACCTCTGGTGGGAACATGCATTTGGTTTTACCCGCAGCGTTGATCATTAGTTATCTCTTACAACTTTGTATATAGTCTTCGAGCTGCAACGTTTTCTTCCAGAACGGTCAACGACATGCGCTGTAGGCCGAGCGCGCTAAACGCGTATCCGACGGTAAACGTGGCAGCCTCCGTCCCGTACCCCTTCCTCCAGTGCTCTGGAAACAAGGATATCGAAAACTCGCCATCGCGGTTCTTGTATTCGGGTATCCTGACGACACAGTGGCCAACGAACCCGGCGTCGTGTCTCTTCTCGATCGAGAACCAGAGTGCCGAGTCCTCTGCCAGGCTGTGCAGGAATTCTCTGTACTTTGGGGGCCGTGGGGTGACGGGTCCAAAGGTCTTGCCTCGTTGGACGTCTGCGTTATTGCGCAGGGCTAGGAGGTGGTCCAGATCGGATTCTCGGAAACCTCGATAGAAGAGACGGTCGGTGGTGAACATGCTAAGCTCTGCAGCTTACATCATCTGATGATTACTTGCATGCACAGCCGCATCTTCAGTGTAAACCAGTAGCCCCTATTCAATTTGCAAAGGCTACTATGGCGCTTTTTTACGTGTTGCATGTCACGTTCCATCGGATAACGAACTTTCCCTAGATACGATTTTGATTCTTTATTTTTAAAAAACGATAGGTAACGAGCGATGCGCCAAACACCTCTGGAACGACCTAGTTCTCCTTCGGGCCTTGATATGGATGTCGACATGCGTCCCGCACCAGCGCCATCCGGGCTGTCAGCCCCTAGACCCATGAAAGGCCGTAGGAGGTTTAAATCAGACCTCTCCGAGCTGAAAGCACACCCGGAATCGATCGCTCACCCGGGGCACTGGTTTGTGAAGAGTACGTAGTTTCCACTTTCGCATATCTTTGTAGACGGCATGACTTATCGTCCGTCAGACGTGAATAACGGGGACGACGAGGCGTCTGTGGTGATTGTTCTTGTCAATGTAGATATAAGCAAGACCCAGACGATCACATTAGTCGTATCTGGCGAGTGTTCCGATGTCATACTACAGTGTAATGCCCATTTACCTTTTGACACTATAGACTCGTCCTTGTATCCCGACAAGCACACTTATTTTGGATATTCCGAAGACGCGGGGGCCTTGGAATCAGACATTGCTCGAGTTATCGACAAGCTGGCGACGAAAGCTGGTCGTTTGCTGCGAGAAGTCGTAGAATTCTTTGTAGAGGCACTGTCTCGCGGGAGCGACTATCATGAATGCGACGACGGAAACGAGATCGATGACGAAGACGACGGCGACGAAACTGACTACATGATCTTGGACGATGATTTCGATGGGCCTGGCTATCAAGGGCTTTATCAGAAACCCCAGTTATCGCTCGGTCATCTCAAAAAGTACGCCGCGTTTGAGGCATTGAGTATTGCATGTCGATTGTCTTTCGCAGGGATTTTATCGAAGTTAAAGCCGCTGGCTACAATCCGGGCATACTCTGGACTGGAAGCGATCGATTCATCCTCTCCGTGTCCATTCCGACCCCGGATCTCTTCAAACACATCTCGGCCTATGCGCTGCTCGCCTGGGATCGGCACTTCCTGGAGCCGGGACTGTACCTAACCCTCCTCATATCCGGGTTCTGTAATGTCTATCCCGTCCTGACACAAGACGGCAAGCTTGCTCCCGATTTCCTTCTCGCGACCGCGGGGTCGTCTCTTAAGTTCAAGGTCGGGTTCACGCGACAGTATAAGCCTTCGAAGGAAAACGCCGTCTCTGCGTTCCGCGAATTCATCTGGTCTCGAAACGAGAACGTGGACGATTGCGGTGAAAAAGAGGACGCCAAGGAGGGCGAGTCGGCGGACTTGGACGTGACGGACTTGGCGAGCGATCCAGATCCAGGTGGGTGGGATAATTTACTAAACGTGAGAGATGCATTCTTGTTCTCACCTGTGCTCCAGGCGTATTTCGGAGGACAAGTTTGAGTGCTTCTCTCGAATCGTTGCTCGATCAGCAGTTGCTTCGGCTGTTGCGGCTTCGGCTGAGATTCGACCTCGGTTGGCCTGGTGCTGAAGAGCTTCTGTGGCAAACCGAAATAGAGCAAAAGGATCCCGCTGTCATATTCGAACAGAAGAGAGAGACGTTGAAAGAAGCAGAAGCGAACGAGAAGATGCAGGTTGTGTCGAATAACCTGCCGAACGACCCGGTCCCAGCAGATCCAAGCAATTCCGACATGAACATCATGAACATCTCGTTTGTCTTCTTGCTACGTCGCCTTGCAGTACGTCCACCAAACTCTATTTATCCTGGAAAGTGTTCGCGTTCTGACATTCAATGATCGTGACCACAGCTCTCGACGAAACATTGCGTCGTCTGTCACAAGAAACTCCAGACAAAAGAGGTCCTTCGGCCATATGTCTGTTCTTCTGGACTCTGCATCTTCCAGTACTACTCGCTGAATCTTGGCCCATCAATCGAGGTGTGTACGGGATTGTTTTGCATGTCGGTGTATCCAAGCCTCCGATTAAATCCTTTAGCACGAAATCATCACCAACACAGGGGCAGTGGATCTACTCGTTTCACTTGCTTACGTCGCAGCGGCCGAAGGTGTGCTAAACGAACCGCTGCCGCGCGGTATGGGCCTGCGCGTCCGACCTCCTGACGGCCCCTACATCCAGGTGGGCGAAGACGGCCTATGCGAGCTCGACTCGCTTGATCTGAAACATGTGCGTTTGGAGAACCATGCGTCATAATACCCAATTTGACCTTTGTATCTTCAACACCCAGATGCGAAAGGCGATTGCGGGCCTCCTGCAGTCGTTACCGCGCGTGAGTTTTCGTTTGTTGAACGATTCCACGTTCCGTGGCTAGTTCTTGCTCATGCCATGCAGATCCAAGAGATGAAGGAATATCTCCAACGTCAGTTTGCATCGGGGAACACGCGGGCGCGGCTGATGGACGTCGATCCCGAAGTTTTGCCGGCAGCTTGGTCTGTTCTGAGATGGTGAGCCCCTTGAATCTTGTCTCTCGTTTTTTTTTGCGAGAAATGTCGCTGAAATGGGAATAGGTGTGTCGCTTCGTGTACAGCGCACATCCAAGAGTTGACGAAACCGGAAGATCAAGTAAGAAATATGGGTGAGTGCGCCTTTGAACAGTCTGGTGTGGCTGAGATTGATTTTTGTGGACGATCCCACGACGTCAGGTACATACAAACAGTTCCGCTTCTTAGTCGGCGCGCCGGACAAGGAGAGCAAGTTCCAGAGTGCGCTGCCAAAAGGAAAACATCCGACAATGTTTGCAAGTACCAAAATGCTTGTGCGGATTGATCGACGTTACTTACGACAAGATCGATTAGGCATTCCATGGCTCTCCACTTAGGAATTGGCACTCGGTTGGTTTTTTTTTCTTCAAGGCAAATGTTGTATTTGTTTTTATCATCCACGGTAGATTATCCGACATGGGTTGTGGTTCAAAGAAATTATGAACGGGAGAAGCTACGGAAACGGTACGTATTACTGAGAAATGATGCTCTGAGTACTCAAAAAAAAAAAAATCTTACAGGCGTTTATTTCTCCCAGGACGCCAAGTTGTCACTGGATACGTATGCTCAGACTTCGCCGACG
>JBBPKB010000884.1:0-10470 GCA_038089035.1 Boletellus dicymbophilus
CGTCGCGTGGCATCCACAAGCCACACTCAGCCAAGGCGGGGGACTGGTTAATCTCGCCTCTGGGGCAGCAGACATGAATGTCAACCTGTGGTCTCTGGATAGGTGGGCACCCCAAGGCACTATCTCACATCACACCACTAAGTGAGCACGCGCCAGTGACGCCCCGCTCGCGATCATGAAAGGGCATGCAGACAGAATCTGCCGTGTTGCGTTCCACCCATCCGGCGACTACGTTGCATCCGCGTCCTTTGACACTTCCTGGCGGCTGTGGGATGTGGCAACGGCGAAAGAGGTGCTGCTGCAAGAAGGGCACTCGAAGGAGGTGTACTCGGTCGAGTTCCAGGACGACGGAGCGCTGGTCGCATCAGGGTCCGATGTCGTTGTTTGTGCATGGTTGCGTTCGCTGACGGATATTTGGCAGCGGTCTAGACGCCATCGGACGTGTGTGGGACCTCCGCACGGGCCGAACTGCGATGGTCCTCGATGGCCACGTTCAGGCCATTCTCGGCATCGCATTCTCCCCAAATGGGTTTGTCTACTAGCATGCCAAAGATTATGTCTCACGTAATTTGTGGGTCCATTCAGTTATCAAATTGCAACCGGCGCCGGTGACGACACCATCCGGATATGGGATATGCGCTCCCTAAAAGCCCTCTACACCATTCCTGCTCATGTCTCCAACGTCGCCGACGTCCGCTTTTTCCGGAGCGATGCATCGCTGCCGACCATACCCGTCAATGGCGAAGTCGCCATGGACGACGAGGAGGCTGGCAGGAATGGTGACGACGACGACGACGACAACTGCGACGGGCGGGAGGATTGGGGTTACCGTTCGGGGCTCTATTTCGCAAGTGCAGGATATGATGGTTTCGTCAAGCTGTGGAGCGCAGACGATTGGCAACTGCTCCGCACGCTTACGACAGATTCAGGAAAGGTTATGTCGGTGGATCTCTCCACGGACGGTCGCTTGCTCGCTTCCGGCACGTACAATCGTAACTTCCAGTTGTTCGCACCGGAGGACCTCGCTGTGTAGGTTGTTCAAGGCGATGAAAATTACTATAAAAAACCAACGATGATCCTGCGCGATACAAGGCAAAATATAAGTAAAAAAAAAGGGCAGCCACGCCGAGAGCGCAGCGCTTGCATACAAATAAATTTAGATTACACCATCCCTGACCTATAACCAGGCGGCGATCGAGTGAGTCAAAAAATTTGAATTCGAGGCTTCCAAGACGGATCATGCAGAATCTAGGACGTACCTTTTGCATAAACCCTGACACCCGAACAATGTCAACCACTTGTGCTTCGCTCTCCATCGCAATCACTAGGTTTTCTAGCATCTGAACAATGAAAGCAAGCGTAAATACAGCGCTCAGGCTCAAGTTTCACCACCACCGGGCGACTCACGTCCTCCACCTTATCGAGGGGAATCCCCGTACACAGCGAGACGATCTTCTTGCACTGGTATTCTTTTTCTGCGCTCGCTCCTTGCAACGACTTTAGTCTTGCCTCCATCAATTGTTCCATTCTCTTATACCACAGATTCATTCGTCGCAATCGTATCAGGCTCGCGAGAGAGTCAGTTGTTGGCATTGGAGGCTCGATCTCGACACTAAAGGAAATGTCCATCGAGCCCGCGACTCCCACCATGGTGGAGCTTGGTCCCCGCCATTGGAACGCAGGACCGCCCGTTTCCCGTCCGTCTCCGCCACTAAGGTCTGTCCTCCCTGTCCAGTCAAAGTTGTCTTCTTCCTTGATTGCCTTTTCAAGATTTCGTATTCGTTGGTGCACCTGATCAAGTTCCGCACATCGACTTTGCCATAGTTGTATCTGTTTTCGTTGCTCCGCGAGCTCTCGTGTGGCAGCGCGAAGATGGGCCTGTGTCAGATCTAGCGAGTCTTGTTTCGCTTTGATCTCGGCTGAAAACTCGGCGCTAAGATTTTGGATCATTGTCGTCATGTCTTTAGGAGGGTGAGCGCTTAATGCTGCCAAAGCGGAGGAAGAAGCTACCTGTGATGATCTCTTGGCTCTTCTGCACCGGTGCCGAGGGGACTGTACGCAGTGAAGCTAGCATGTCCTCTGCTCGAGGACCGCCACTCAATTCCTAAAAAAAATGCTGAGACTCGGCGCGCACGCTGTGTACCGCAAACGCCTTACCTCGACTTCTACTCCGAAATCGCCAGGACGAAGACCCAGCTTGTTTGGCAATATTCGGTTAGCACCGACGTCCAACAGGGTTCGTACCAAGCTTCGATTTCCGACGCGCGCAGCAATATTTAGGGCAGTATCGCCATGTTCATCCTGAAGATCGACGATGGACCTAAAGTCACCGCCCTGGTTCTGTGCTATCCAAATGAATATTTGATCGAGGTAATATCGGGCACAGACAGCGCGGCCTTGTATGCCAGCGAGATACATTATATGATGCAAGACTGATTTTTTGGAAGCGTCAAGGGTGCGTATAGACTGGTGTAATGCCTGAACGATGAGACTGAATGACTGTCGATCAGAATTGTGGGTATCGATGGAGGCACGCATGAGAGGGGTTTCACCGGCAAAGTTGCCGCGATGTATATCAGCACCTGCGGCGATGAGCTGCTCCATAATGTTCTGGTGACCTAGCGATGCTGCGATGTGCAGGGCCGAGTGACCCTTGTCGTCGAGGATGGCGTCCACATCGAGAGGATCAGAGGAGAGTTCGCGAAGTAGAGCAAACACAGGACCTGGATCATCTTGTCGGCAGACGGCTGCGACGAGTTGTGCACGACGCATGTCTCTGAAAGTAGAGGGGTCGCGTACGAGAGGTGGTTTTGTGGAGAAGCGAAAAGGGGGATGGTCAGAGTCTATGCCATTGATCGAGTTGCCGTTTGTGGAAGGGGGATGGGGCGATGGTGCATCGTTGAGAGAGGCAGCGCGTGGAGGATGAGAGAGAAGGACAGAAGAATGGGAAGGATCGGGCTGCGGGGTGGGATCTTTGCGATGCCGCTTTATTGGAGGGACGTCTTCTTCGTAAGGCGGGTGGGTATCGGCAGACGCGTCCAGGGTCGGTTGTGGCGGGTGAGAGAAGGTAGAGACAACCTCTGAATCGGATCTGGCTCTCTTGAGGGACTGCTGGACTGGGGGAGGGGTCAGGGAAGGTGCACTGGGGGATTGGGTAGATTGGAATGCGGAGGATGTGAAGATGGCGGAGCGGGAGGGTCCAAGGGCGGAGGTGGATGGGGTGAAGAGACCCTGCGCGCGACCCTGGTTGAGGAGGCGGAGGGCGGAGCCGGGCACCATGGAGGCGGATGGAAGAACGGGCTGGGAGTATGCTAGAGTGGAGGAGGATGCGGAAGAGATTGGACGGGGCGACGAAGCGGTATTCGCGGCGGGGAGGGAAGTGAGGGAGGATGTGGAGGGGGTAAAGTCGAAGAGGGGTGCGAGGAGAGGAGCGACGCCATATTGTACAGCGATGTCGCGACCGCGGTCGAGTGGAATCCTGCGAGACGGGTGAGAAAGCGGAAGGAGGGGGACGCGAGGTGCGCACCAAGTGCCCTGGTATTTGCCGTAGCCCCCTTGCACGATCTCGTGTTTTCCGGGGAGGATTTCTTTCTCGAGAATCTTTGTGCGTCTGCCCTTTTCTATGCCGGCGACCTTGAGAATTTGGGTTGCGTTGACGAACGAGTCGGCGCGTCTGCGCATGACCGCGATGCCGCGGACCATGCACTCGTAGACCTGGAGAACGGGTAAGCATGAGCGCAGCGAGGCGGGGGAGAGGAGGAGGGACCTGGACGGACGAGTATACGGCATTGTATATCTTGACTGGGGACTGCATGGAAGGGTTCGCAGTGTCCGCAGTCTGCAAGTGGTGGGACGCGACAGGGCCGTGGGAACCCGGCACGCGCTGTGGTTCTGTTCTCCCCGAACAATGGAACGGGATCCCCTTCTCGGCAGTGTGCCCGTCTGGCCAATCATACACGCCATCCGAGCGGTCAGTCCCGTCTCCACCGCACCTTTCTCCTGCCAGCGCTCACCCCTGCACAGGACATCGTCGTGCGTACCCGCACCCGTCCCTCCCTCGCTGACTCACCACCTCCCGCTGCAGCACTACATCGGTGCGTCCCCTTCGCTCTCCTCCTCACCCCTTCCCAACGCCCACCGTGTTTCGCCAGACACCCCACTCACCCTCGAGGCGGTCTGTCTTGCGCCCGTCTTTCTGTGCCATGCTCACCCGTCCCCAGCTCTCCGCCCCGGACCTTACGTACACCCTCGTCCGCCCGCTTGAAGACAAGTACAACGCTATTCAGCGCGCAGGAAACAAGTCCATCGTGTTTGCCTTTCTCCTCAACAGGGTCCACTTCATCCGCAACCAGAATCACCTCACCGACGGCCCTCTCTTTGCGACCCGCGCTGCACTCTGCGAGCTGCTCGCCATTCGCATCCTTCGCGACAATGGCAACAGCGTTCTCGATCTTGTCTGCACCCTTACCACCTCCTGGCCCGTCTGGTCCGGCGCGGACCCCCATGTCCTCGAACAAGCCCGCCAGCTCCACGACAACGATCTCGAGGACAATGTCGGAAACGCGATTGAAATGGCTGTCATCTCCAAGGCTCGCCGCTTCATAAAGTGTTCCCCGTGTCAAAAAGTCATACACGCAATCTGGATGTATGCGCATACCTCCCCATCTCCCCTCTTTCTGACGTGTCCCTTAGTGGGAAATGTGTCTTTCAGGCAGAGAGCAGCCATTCCATCCTCTCAGACGTAGGCTTCTCTCGTCCACACCTATCGTCTTTAACTCGTCCGCAGCGTTATAAACGTACTCCGATCCACTTTTACGATCCCCACAAGGCACCCCTTCTCGATCACTACCGGTACATCCTGTTCGCCTTCCCTCCCCCCCATCCATTCTTATCTCGTCTCCTAGCCTCAAGGTTCCCGCCATCCGTGCCTTTTTAGAGTACATAAAGTATGGCTTGCTCTTCTCGTTCGCTACATCATTGACCTTTTTTCAAGTTTTTTGATCCTGTTTATCCTGTTTTTCATCGCCATCGAGATGAATGAACGTCACATGATAAACATACCCGAAGCAATATTTATGGTTTATGCTCTCGGATTCACTCTGGAAAAACTCGCTGCCATGCAGGAACATGGCATCGAGGGTAAATCTTTCATCTTCTCCCTTCAAACACTCCAGCTCACTTCATATATAGTATATTTCAAGGGCACATGGGTGAGTCTCATGGAATTCTGCCCGAGATCAGAGAAGGCGTATGATTTAAGCGTTGTACTCTAGAACGGTTTCGATATGGCCTTCGGTCCGACACCTCTCTGTCTTTCCAACTTCCGCCGTCTCAACTGTTTTTCTCAGTGACAACATACCTTATCTATGCAACATTTAGGATATACGGCACTTTTTATCATGGTAATCACCTCTCGGTTCCTTTCTTATCATGCTGACATTTACCATTACAGAGAAATGGGCCAAGGACATTGCTGTAGACTTTTTAGCTGTCATCGCCTGCTTGTTATTCCCGAGGTGAAATCGCTCTCGCCGACCACCTCTTGGTTCCTCACTGCTCGTAGACTTGCTTTTGTAACGCTCAAGGACAACCTTATGGTTCTCTGTCTCCGCGCCATGATGATGCAGTTTGTTGCCCTTATGCTCATTGCGGCCTTTTGCTTCTGTGGCTTTCTCTATGCATTGTGGACGTGAGTATTTCAACCCTATCTCTGAATCCGCTTCACTAGTGGTCAGATTGGGCCGAAAAGGCGCAGGGTACGTCCCATCATTCTATCTTACTTGATTCCGACTGACATATTTTTTCTAGGTACTCCTTGAGGTATTCCCCATACATCCTTCTCTACAAGTCGTATTTAGCTTTTCGTCATGTAGCACCATCGCGTGGTGGATGCTTGATATCTGGTTCGGCCTCGATGCCATTGGATTCGACAGGGCAGGTCGGTATCTCGCAAACATAATATTTCCAGCCGTTCACTCGCGTAGATCATTTCGACCCCGTGTTCGGCCCAATTCTCATGATTATGTATGCGTGCTTGAGCAACACATTACTACTAACTGGTACGTTATCATTCCGTCATAATCTTCCGAGGCACTTCACACAGTAAACCAGTACTTGTTTCTGTGAGTGCCTTCCACCGTAACACGGATGGTACATTTGAACATCCACGGACAGATCTTGTCGAATACTTTCGCGAGAATTAGTGAAGATGCTTCCGCCGAGGTTGGTTTCGAGTTCGCAAGAATCTCGAATCATCTCACTCGTCTTTCCATCTCTAGGCCATGTTTAGAAAGGCAGTTTCCACGATAGAAGGGTATATTCGCGCTGTGTCTCTTTCTTCAATTACTGATACATAGCAAATTCAGAGTCAAAGCCGACTCATTGTTTTCGTACCAGCCGCCTATCAATCTAGTTGCCGTTTGCGTTCTTCTTCCTGCAAGTTATGTTTTGAGTCCGAGATGGTTCCACAAAGCAAGTGGTTTACACGTTCGTAGTTATATGCCCACTGATCTGACTCGGTCACAAGTTGAACGTGTTCCTCATAAGGTCATTTGTCTGGAGCACTTAAACTTCTGAGCCGCTTGATGCTTACCTTTACACAGAGTGACGAACTTTCCCATCCTCCTTCTCATTGCATGGTATGAACGTGAGTCGCTAACAAAGATATTTAGATGTGTTCTCAGTTTTGCACAGGCCAAGCAAAGAAAACTTCTTCCCTTGGATTTCACGAAACAGTTTTGTCTGTATTTGAGAAAATCGTGGACACTCTACCTCGTTCAATCAAGCGGATGTGTATGTGGATCGGCTCTATTTACTATGTTAGATTATGACCATTTCCACTTACAGCCTTGTTCGAGAGCCTAGCAGGAACTGACGCCGATATTGATATAGTTTGTTCTGTTACTTTTCGAATCCAAGCAACATGCTGAGGCGCAGTCAGATCTTTGACATTGAAGACGAAATTACACGAAGATCAGACACAGAGGATGATCCAGACCACATCCTCACAAGACCACCCCATAGCAATGGCCTCGAGCGCCGGATATCCCACAAGTCGAGTCGTCCGTCCACTCGTTCTCTTCGGCCGGCACACCCGCCCTCCCCAAAGGAACACGAGCCTGCTTACCCTGCATTGCTGCGACCGCCTTCTCCGCAGCGGGATACCGGTCACAACCGTCAGACATCCACGTCCCTCAGCCTTCGCAGAAGATTGAATCACAAACCCGATGTCACTCAAAGTCCACTTGCCACAATCTTTCGACCTCTCGTTCTCGACGACGTGCTCGCGCCTGAAGAAACCCGTTCGGACAGTGCCAGTGGCGGTGGTGAATTTACGAGTTTACTACATCCGCAAATTAGTTACGGCCCTGCGACGCGCCATCGATTAGGGTCGATGCAATCTATGCATAAGCGACCTAGCGAGACATCGTTGTGGGGCACGAAACCAACTGGGTCGGGAAGACCGGCGTTTCCGCCGCTGGATACGCGTGCGGAGACATTGTCTAATGCGCTGTCTTCGTCGCTGGACCCCCAGGAAGAGGTGCCGGGTATTGCGACAGCGGAGCAGGAGGAGAATGGGGGTACGACAGAATGGACGACACGATTGGAAAGGATTGAAGGACGACAAGAACGCATCGAGGAACTCCTTGTCCAACTTCATGCACGCTTGCAGTGTCAAGGATGATGGGCCAATGGCAAGGAATTGGTTGCAATAGAAAGTCTGCACGTACAGAACTATTTTTATGGTCAAGTAGGAACAGAGAATGCTTGGCTGATGTGTGCAAACCTTTCCTTGGATATGCTCTTGCTTCTTGCTCTGCCTTTCTGTCTACAGTCTAGTTCTTCTGGTTTCATCAGTAAACATATTGGCATGTAAGTATTGTAAAGATCAAGGGGCACAGGAACAATGTTGTCGTCCACCTGAGGATGAGGGCTGGAACTTAGAATTCCTTCAGCTTCTAAAACAACACACATGGAATAATGAATCTGTTTATAAGGATTGGAGAATATTTATATGCGTCGAGAGACTCGCCGAGGCTCCGGACAGCCTTCCGAGGACATCCCCGATGTCGGCCGGAAATAACGAACAAATTGCAGGCGCCGCTGTGCTGAAGTATTCCCTCATTTGTTATTTCTCGTGTCTCATCCCATTAATACTTGTGTATCCGAACCTCGTTGCGCCCGTTCCCAACGCGCCGGTGACGAAGTACCTTGAACAGCTCTGTAAAGGGTTCCAGGCGATACTTCGCTTCAGCACATTCCTGCCGTACTGCGATGTTGTCCTTGCTCAGACTGCCGTCCGCGATCAACAGAAACTTCGAAGACTACTGAACGCCTTTCCGTCTTTACTTGTTCGTGCTGTTATTGCACGCACTTGTCGCAGTTCACTAGGGGTTAGTACTAGTAACTGTTTGTCATCGCTTGGCTCCACTTACGTCACGTAAAGAGCTGTTTGTTTCCTCGTAAATTCAATAGCATGTACACCGAACCCCCAGCGAAGCAGGTGGAAAAATAGGCGAGGAGAACAACGGGTCGACGAGATGGATCGATGGATCTTTATTACTTCAAAGAACTTCGTCCAACCACAAAAGTTCTCGGCGTCCATGATCATTGGTGAGAAGTCACATTTAAAAAAAATAAACATTCACCTAATTTATCGTTCGAGTTCACCTCGTACAAAGTAGTCTTTTTATTTCCGGTCAGTATATACGACCCTCCCTTTGAAGCAGAACGAGGGGGAAAAAAGTGTGAAACCGTACGCTACCCGAGGAAAGGCAAAAAAAAACGACAAAGAGCCTGAGCAAGAACCTGACGGCGAAAATGAAAATGAGTGATAATTTATAGCAAACACACGTGGGGAAGACGATGATCAGAAGTAGAGGTAGCAGGACTAGGAAAATAATGGCAATTTCAACCCCACCGTCGAGGTGGCGATGGCCCGTCCCAGCGCCCACGATCTTCTTGTGGAGGACCGCCCGGAGCGCCACCACGATGTCGTGTCCATCCGGCATCTACAGGCCGCCCCACAAAGTCTCCATTTCCGCTGTTACTCCGCCCACGATTTCTACCCCTGCTTCTCCCTCGTCCATTCGACTGCTGCTGCCACCCACCGGCTCGTTCTCGCTCGTCGCGAAACCGTGGGTCCGGATCGTCACGGTCATATCGTCCTTGGCCGTATCCTACCCGTGGGCCAGAGGGCGGTTGATGTATCCCGGTGGGTCCGTGTGGCGACATTCCTTGCTGAGATGGTATTTGCGCATGTGCTCCTACAAATGTGGATGGACCGGCGGATGCATGCGGGGGCGGACCGGGAGGGAATGAGGTACTTGTTCCTGGGCCCGGAGCAGCAACGAGACCCGATCCAGGTAGCGAACCGGGTACAGGAAATCCAGGTATTCCGCTCGCCCAGTGCATCTGTACGTGCGACATCGGTATCGTGGATGGCACCGGAGGAAGCGGAAGTGGAAGCGACGGTGGTTGGGGCACTTGCGCTACATTGGCTACCGCGCTAGCGAGCCCACCAGAGACACCAGGGATACCACCATTTCCAGACGATAGTGTACGAATAATAGCTTGGATTTGCTCTGGCGTGAGTGCGGCGACTTCGGCAGCAAGCGCAGAGTTAGCGAGCTGGGGGTAGGCTTGGAGGGCTGCGGGGAGGGGTGGAGTCGGGGCCGACTGAGGCTGAGGCACGTTCGGCACCAAAGGGGAGGTTGGCAGGATAGGTAGTGGAGCAAGTTTCCCCCTAACAAGAATCCAGATACCGATCACATAATTTTTCTGGCGAACTTTGGGTAGGCGGAGATCATCCAAAAGTTCAATGAAATCTGGTAACGGCATGCTCGCCAAGAGCGGGACCATGTAGAGCTCCTTCCCAGGATGATAATCCTTGGGCTGATGACCCCATGGAAAGACGAGCCCGTGACGACTGGATGTAAGGTACGTCAATGAAGTTACTATTGTTGTCGTTCGAAACACTTACTTTTTGTGCAGTAGAAAGTCGCTGAATGTTTGTAGTATGCTGTCCCCCCCTTCTGGGGTAAACGCACATGCAATAAGTTCCTTCTGTGGATTTAGTCTAGTCTGCAACAGGAACTGTCCAGAATTTTCTGTCGGAACCCGACCGTCAATCCGGAGCGTATCGGATGGGAAGAGCGTTTTCCAAAGAGGGGAATCAGCAGCCAACGTCCGACCACCGGCTTGCCGGGCAGTAACGTACGCCACCTGAGGAATGGAAGAATCCACGGGCATCGAAACCTAGAGCAGAAATGAGCAATAGTGATCTTGCCGGAATGATTCGGCTACTCACCTTTCCCATCCACACCGGGGAGACGGCCTGAAACGCTGCCTCTGGATCTCGAGGCTGTTCCTCTTTAGCAACTCCCGTCTCGTGATCCTTTTCTAAAAAGATGTCGAAATCTTGATCGGTCGCCTCGCGAGGAAGGGTGTCTACATTCGTCGGGTGACTCT
>JBBPKB010000885.1:0-10469 GCA_038089035.1 Boletellus dicymbophilus
CATCCCGGAGGCGTGGACTGGGCCTCCGGGGATTCTCGTCGGTGCCAGCTTCCCAGGTGATGTGGTGGACGCGGAGGTCGTTGAACTGCGTTCCCGGAGCAACTGACACCACAGTATCATCCGTGGGACCACACAGTCCAATCCTGGACATGAGCTTCGTGCGGTCTGTGATGGTCCGTGATATCTTGAGTCGGATTCTAGAACCAGGAGCGCCTGAGGGCTGAGCTTCGTTGGGAGGAGGCTCGGCAACCACGACAAGAAATTCATGTTGAAGGTCCGGAAATACCGCCCTTTCCTTGTAGTGGCTGATCTCTGTGATACGATAATTGAGGAGATGAGGGTGTGTGTCGGAGATGTAATTCCATGAGTTAGGGGGCGTCCTTGGCTGGTTGTCCATGATATCCGCAAGCGATTTTGACTTTTCGAGGGAGGGAAGGAGAGAGGAATAAAAGAGAAAAAGGTTGAATTCCATAGCGAACAGTATTAAATAGGATTTGATGTCGATGGAACGCTTCTGAGTTGACCAGAGATGTCAATGATGCGCAGACCGAATTGTTATTTCCAAATTAAGTAACTAAAATCCTGAAATAAACGGTGCGAGACGTTTCGAGAACGCGAGCACAGAGCACGAGTTGCAGCAACGTTTCTGTCGTGGTTAACTGGTACCCTGTCTCATCAGGCGGGCCGAACAACCCGTTCGAGCGACGCTTCTTAGAGTCTAACCCATTCTGTAGCGGTATATTCGCCTCTTTGCAATCGACCTCCGATGACATTGTGGATCATCAAGGGCACGGGATCATATCAACCACCACATTATTTAAAGATTGGCGCAAAACCTTCAGCGTCCGATAGCTTGTTGATCAATATTACAGCGTGACGACGATAGGTTCACCATTGACTACACTCAGGCTGGCGGTGCTAGCCTAGTGTTACATGGGCCCGGAAGCTCCGGCTCGGGCCCGGCTTCCAAGAGCCTGGGCTTGAAAAAAGTGTTAGGATGCTCAAAAGATCACTCAAGGCACACTCAAAATGAGGCGTCGACTCGAGGAAGAAATGAGTATTCCAAACTTAAGATACTACACTGTACAGACTGACTACTTATACTACTATGCACAAGGTAACAATGAGGTATGATGTCATATGATGTCATAGTCTGGAATGGACTAGAATTGTGAAAGAAGTGAAAGAGAAAAGCAAGTCTTAACATTACCCCCTTTTCAAGGAGTGATGTCCATGGAACTTTAAGGGAAATCAAAAAAGGAATCATTGAATTTTTGGTAGTTTTTTCTGAATTCAAGGAAATCTGGAGAGTTGAAAAGAGAAGAAAAGGATGTTGGAATATCCATTTTTTTACAGATTGGACAGATAAAAGGAGGTTCGGGTTCAGAGGCATTATATAGGAGTTGGAGAGTTTTCTGAGGACAAGGGACAGTTGGATGAGATCAATGAAATCTTTTTATCTCTTCTTGGGTGTGGGGAAGTTTGTCAATGGAAATCCATTTGTTTTCTTCTGATGGAAATCCTTTCCAAGCAACCAAGTATTCAATTTTATTTCTTCATTCTCTCAATGCTAATATCTCCTCTATTTCTTGTTCTTCAACTCCTTGAATTAGATCTGGTGGTGGTGGTGGTGCTTTTTGTTGAGATGGAAAAGATCCAGGTATATATAGATGAAGTAGGGATTCATGAAATACAGGATATATTCCTTGCCATTTTGGATCTAGTTTGAGGTGATAGGCTTCTGGACCTTCCTTTTTTATCACTTTAAAGGGGCTGTACATTTTATTACTGAGTTTTTTGGATGGTCACTCTGACCAGATATTCATTCCTTCTAAAAGAACTAGATCTCCTATCTTGTATTCAATGGAAGGTCATACTTTTCTGTCATGGAATCATTTCATATCATTTGCAGCATGTTCCAATGATGATTTAGTGATTTTGAAACTTGTCTGCATTGATTCTATGAATTCCTTTGCTGATTCATTTCAGACCTGTTTACAATGTTCACCATGAGTATTGGGTTATTGCCCAAAGTTGAGCATAAATGGAGAGTATCCTGTAGACAACATTGGTTTTTGATTGTGGGCAAATTCAGCCAAAGTGAGCCAATCTACCCAATCATTCTGAGGATGATTTGTATACAATCTAAGATACTGTTCTGTCATGGCATTGTATCATTCCATTTGTTCATTTGTTTGTGGATGGTACACAGTAGACAGATATCCTTCAATTTCTAATAATTTAAAAAGTGATTCCACAAAAGAAGAAACAAATTCGGGTCCTTGATCTGAGATGACCTTTAAAGGTACACCATGAAGCTTAAATATGTGAATCTTGGAAAATTGTGGCTATACCTTTTGAAGTAATGTTAGTAGAAATGGGGAATAGGTGAATCATTTTTGAGAAATGATCTACTACAGTAAGAATAGCATTTTTTCCCTGACTTTCTAGTAAAGGTCCTATAATATCTATACTAATGATTTCCCAGGGCAAAGAAGGAATTTGGTTTGGTTTTAAAGGAGTTTTTATGCTTTTTGTATTTGTTTTTACCTTTTGACATCAATCACATCCTAATATATATCTTTCAACATCTTTTCTTACAGTTGGCCAATAATATTTTGAGAGAATCAAATCATGAGTTCAGTGAATTCCAGGATGTCCAGCTGTTGGGTGATCATGATTTTGTTGAATGATTGTTTCTCAGAGTTTATTGTCTTTCAGAATATATAATAGCATTCCATGATATAGTATTCCATCAATTTCCTTCCAAGTTTCTGGTTTCAGCTGTAGTCCTTTCATTGTATATTTTTCACATTTATGTTGAGTTTTTGCAACTATTTCTTGTATAGATTGCATTTGTTAGGTGAAAAGAGACTCTGGTAAAAGGATCTGAGTCTTATTGTCAGACTCTACCTCCTTTTCAAAGTCTGGTCCCTGGGACAGGGGATTGGCAAGATTAGACTTGCCAGGACAGTGGGTGAAGGTGAAGTGATAATTTTGGAGAAGTAGTTGCCACCTGGCTTGTTGTCATGAGAGGTCCTGAGGTTGTTTGAAGAAGGTGAGGTTTTGATGATCAATTAGAATCTCAAAGGGGTGTTTTGCATCTAATAGGTAATGACACCATTCAGTCAAGGTGAAGATTATTGCCAACATTTCCAAATTGGCAGCATGATAATTCCTTTCAGAGTCAGATAAGGATTATGAAATGTATGTAATTGGATGCCACAATCCATTTTGTTTTTGAGAAAGGATAGTGTCAAGTCCTACACCTGATCTATCTGTTTCTACTTTAAATGGATCTGATTCAGTCAGCATGGCAAGAATTGGGGCTGTTATTACTACTGCTTTTAAGGATTCAAAGGCAGATTGATATTCTTCATTCCATATGAATTCTTTCTTTTCTGACATGAGCATGTTAATAGGTTGCACTTTTGAAGCAAAATCGTTTATAAATCATTGGTAAAAGTTGAGGAATCCAAGGAATCCTCTTAATTCTTTTTGTGTGGAAGGGATAGGCCAATCTAGAATTCCCTTAACTTTATTTTGGTCCATTTTAACTGACTGATGTCCTACTACCAGACCTAAATATTCTGTTTTGGTCTGTTTGAACTTGCATTTGGTGTGCTCTAAGTATAGTTCATTTTTTCTCAATATTTCTAACACTTCAGCTACTATTATGTGATGTTCATCAAGAGTGGTAGTATAGATCATTATGTCATCCACATAGACCACTACCTTTCCTTGATTGATCAGATCTTGGAATAGGTGATTCATCATAGTCTGGAAGGTTGCTGGTGAATTGGTCAAATTGAAGAACATGACTAGTGGTTCAAAAAGTCCTCTATTTGTCCTAAATGCTGCCTTCCATTCATCACTGTCTTTCATCTGAATATTGTTGTAACCCCATCAAATATTGAGTTTAGTGAAGTATTTAGCATTTTTTAATTTGTCAATTAACTCTGATATTAATGGTAAGGGATAGTGGTTTTTTACTGTTACCACATTTAGTTTTTGGTAGTCTTGGACAGGATGCAGTTTTCCATCTTTCTTTTTGACAAAGAAAAGGCAGAGGTGAATGGAGATTTTGATAGTCTTATTCTCCTGGATTTCAAATTTTCTTCAAGGAAGTTATCTAATTCTTTTTGTTCCTTGATTGTGAGATTGTATGTCTTACAATTGATCACATGATCTCCAGGTAATAATTCAACTGCATGATCCCATGGTTGATTGGATGGCAATTCTCTTTATCAAAAACATCTTTATATTCATGGTAATGGATTGGTACCACATTCTCAAAAGTATGTTTATTCTTTTCCTCATTCACTGCTGCTGCTAACTCTGTTGACAATGTCATTCTCATTTCCATCCAGCCATCAACATCTACATGGAAGACATATTCATCTTTTCATTCATCCTCTTTGTTGTTGTTAATAGGGATGAGATTGGGGAGGCCATTATTTTCTTTTGTAAGGCTCACCCTTCCCTATCTCCAATTGATATCTGGATTATTCTTTTTTAGCCAATCATATCCTAGATATATGGGATGAGTAGAAAGTGTTGTGATGGTCAGAGAAAGTTGTTTGGTATGTTGATCAATTTCTAATTCTATTTCAGTGAATTTTGATATTGACCCATTAGCATTTTTGGTTCCATTGGTGTTATAGACCAGTATAGGTATTGGTATATCATATGTTGGTAGTTGGTTGTCCAATACAAACCATTTATCAATGGCTGATGCATTACATCCTGAATTGACTAAGGCAATGAGAGGAATTTTAAGCCCTTCTCTGGTATTTATCTGGGCTTTTAATTCAAGTGAATTTTTGGAGCATTTTTGCACTATGAAACAAGGTTTTCATTGTAATTCTTGAAGTGATAAGCACACTTTGCTCATAGAGATTGCTTGAATTTGTTGAACAAGCTATAGTGTTACTTTGCTTGTTCTTGAATCATGAATGAACATTTTTAGATGACATATTGTTCATTTCTCATCTTTAGTGTTGGCCATATTTTTTATCCATTGGACCAACCATAGGTCAACAGTGTTCATTCAATTTTCATGACCATTGTCCCTAAGTGTCACAGCTGTCTGAGGATGTGCAGTCTGCTCAGTTTTATTAATCAGGTTCATAGCCACCTGATCAGGGTGTGCATCTGTCCAAATGGGATTGGTTCTTTTCAAAATTTGGACGACTTTTGGTTTTGCAAGTTCTTTTTCTTGCTGCTCTTGCATCACAGCTAATTCTCTCATGTCATATGCTTTTGGGAGAACTTTTACTTGTGCAATTTTAATAGGCTCTAATGCTTTGTATCCTTCATTTTGAAGCATTTTTACTTGTTTGATTGAATAAGGAGGTGTTACCCCTTTTTCAAAGTTGGAGTCCTCAAAGATGTCATTGTTTGCATCAGTCATTTCATTAACCAAAATATCATATTTATTGTTGGTAACTACTGGTACATTTTGAACAGTGGACAACTGGAAATCTACTGTTTGTTTCCAAAACCCTGTTTCTCATCTATGTTTTGCATTTTTTCTGCTAATTCCTCTTGGGAAAAAACGCTAATATTTTCTTCCTTGTATGTGATGGAGTGAAATTATTGGGTATGAGGTTTGAAATGTTCTTGGCAAGGCCAAGGTTTTCCACAGACTGACTACTTATACTACTATGCATGAGGTAACAATGAGGTGTGATGTCATATGATGTCATAGTCTTGAACAGGCTAGAATTGTGAAAGAAGTGAAAGAGAAAAATGAGTCTTAACAAAAAGTGAAGCCTAAGTCTGAGGCCATGGCTCAGCAATCCTGGAGGCCATGCAACTATATGTCCACACCACAGTGATCACTGATGATGACAACAGCAAATACATGTCCCACTCTCCCTATTCTGTCCACTTATCCCAGCCCATTCAGACCCACTTGGATGTGATTAGATTAGAACATGTAGTTACTGTATCTATAGACAGAAATGAACATCTTATGTTATGTTGTGCCATGTAGTGTACTTGTGTCTATTTGAACAAGCTCCAATAATAGGCCATCTCAGATGTCAGGACAGCAGAGATCAAAGAAACAAATGTCCCCTGTTACCACTCAGAGGTTTTATTGGCTAAGGTATCAGCAAGGTGGCTTCTTGGAACCCCAGCCACTGATGGTGATTATACAACATTATTTTTTGTTGTTTGTTTGCTAACATTATCTTCAAGTATATATGCCTGACCACTCTCATAGGTTTATTTCTTCTCCATCTCTTCACTCTACCCATTCTGTACTCCATGCTTGTGTGCATCCACTGCTACTGTCTCCTCAGTTTCTTGTGTTACCTTTGGTGTTCTACAGTTGAGGACATGAAAAGTCCACCAATTTTGTATAGAAAGAAGGAGAAATTTTCAGAGAAAACTGATAGTAGATTCAGACTCAGACTGCTAAATGGAGCCTAAAAACCATCATCTGGAAATTTTCCCACAAGGTTTTAAGTGTGCCAAAATTTTGGCCAAAATTTTTGAAACTTTACAGGGATATTGGATCACTGGGTCAAGTGAGTACAGCCTCAATTGCCATCATCACCTGCTGTGAAACTGATCAGTGCTGTTTCTGCTTCCACACTGCTCACTCAGCAGTTCTACCATTTAATCCCAGACAATATGCACTTATGAAATGGAAAGATTGGTTAATGAAATGACAAATGACTTCAACTGGACATGAGTTTAATACTTCCACTACCACTTGATTGGCTGCAGCAAAGCTTGGCTTTGATGCTTCACAGTAGCAGTACTTTGACCACCCCGAGCACTGGAAAGCAAGCATTGTAAATTAGGGAACAATTGGATACAAGTAGAAAAAATATACCATTTCTATTGGATTAAGTTCACAATGGAACTTGGACAAAATGATACACAAATGGCCTGCATCATTGATGACTTTCTTGAGCATTGAAACTTGGTTGATAAATCATCTTGCTGACTAAGCAAGTGCACCATGCAGCAGCCAGTACTCTCAAATGGACAAACAGGCAAGCATTTTGTTTTTAATCCAGTGACATCATATCCTCACTCTTGAAGAACAGATTTAAGTCCTTTTGGTAACCCTGCTGCAGTTGACATCCTTTGTACATGTCCTCACTTTGTTGGATCAGGATTAGATAGGGATATGGTGGTATCATGTTGTTTGCATTGCTTTCCACCATCTGATTTGTTCATTTCAAATGCTTTGAGAACATCCAGTGGGAGTGTAGCATGTACTGATGAGTTATCAAAGATGAAAAGTGCTTGATACTGAGGACTTGTCATGTTGTGGATCTCAATGGCCTCCTTAATCTGATCAAGAAGATTTTTGTTTGTCCACTAGGAATCTCCATTAGCACCAGGATAAATAATCTTTCTTGTATCTTGCATGATGTTTCCATCTTCATTGCATAAAACAAGATGTCCACTTTGGCTGCTAATGAAATCAGAAATATGAATTAGTTGACTACATCCTTTTTTCCTGAGCAGCTGTTCACCAGTATGCAGCCTATTGAAAATTTTAATGAATTTTAGTAAAAAAATAATCAATCACTTACCATGCATGGTTTGCATTATCATTTACATGAAAAGATGATTCATCATGAAAATATTCCTTGATTGGTTGTTCTCCTGGTTTCAGTTTTGGCTTGACTCATATGAGGTCAGGACCATCAAACTGGACCATTCATCTCTCATACTCCTGCATGGCTAGTAAGAACACCTCTTGATGATATTTCACTACATCTGTTTGCTCATGGCTATCCATATAGACACCTTTTTGTACTGTGGTTTTTTGCCATCCAAGTTTGATTAACCATCATCATGCAGTCCACTCACAAATTGGATGTTTGGAATTGATTCCTAAATCAGGAAACATGATATCATTGAGAGCCTTTTGAAGTCTACATGGAGTCACTTCTCTGAGTAGAGTAGTCATCCACAGTGATGATTTCTTGGATGAGTGATCACAACCATAGTATTTCCTTTGTCACATGAGTAGCAGCAATATACTTGCTTTCTGTATTCAAGAGTGATATGATTTCCTGCTTCTTCAATGCCCATGATATGGCTCTGCCATTGATCAGGAATGTGTATCCTGATACAGCTTTGCAATCCTTGGTCATGCTACCATCTGTGTTGGTATATCCCACCAGCAGTTTCATCACACCTCCATATGTTAGCCATAAGTCCCTAGTTCCAATTAGGTACCTGTAAACATGGCACACAGCATCCCAATACAGCATGCTGGGGTTGCTGCAAAAGCAAGAAATGGTCAAGATGGCATATGAGATGTCTGGGTGCATGCTGAGTGCAGCATACATCAATAAACCAACAGCTTCACAGTACAGGATATGTTACATGGCTGTGTACTCTGTACTGGTTGCAGGGGACTGAGCACTGGTCAGCTTCACATGTAGCTCCATCAGCATTGAGACCAGTTTGAGTTCATTGAATCTGAAGCAGCACGTGATTGAATCTAAATAAGAACATTGCAATAGCATAATAATGTGCTGCCTGCAATTGCATGTGACTTCAATTCCCAGTACCCAATGAAGCTTACTGAGATCTGTGATCTCAACATGCTTTCAGAGTAGCTCTTTGAACTCTATAATTAATGTGAGTGTAGTGGCAGTGATTGTGCAGTCATCAACATGCACAACAATAATAATGAAAAATTTCTTGCTGTGCTTAATAAAAACAGCTTGGTTGACCTCACATTGTTTAAAGCCCAAAATTTTGACCAAAATTCCAACTAATTTCTGGTACCAGCAGCAACTGCTCTGTTTGAGTCCATAGAGCATTTTGTAGAGGTGGAAAACAAGGTGCAGGTGAGCTGGGTCAGTGTAGCTGGGTGGTTGGGGCATGTAGATGTGTTCATCATCCATTAGCTCTCCATGCCAGTAGACATTGCATTTGATAGTAACAATGTGTTTTGTTGGCCAGTATACATGGTGGACATTCTCAGTTTGATCATTTACTCCCATCTATTTAACCTTACTGACATGCCAACTTAATTTGCTGTCATGCACTGTCTTGGCATAAACCTCAGATCTTCACTCACATATGTTACTCAGGTCTGGTTTGTGCCCAAAGGCAATTTCATACAGTGTCCAGCCATCCAAAACTTTGGTAGGTGTCCTGTTTTTCAGCCATACAACATGATGCATGGCCTCTCCCCACAGGAATTTCAGTAATCCACTAGTGTGGAGCTATGCTTGTACACACTCAAGTATGGTCTGATTTAGGCATTCCACAACACTATTGTGTTGTGGGATGCTATGCATGGTAAGGTGCTGTGTTGTCCCTTGACACTGTAGGTATGTCATGAATTCCTTCCCCTGATATTCACCCCCATAGTCTGAATGCAGCATCTTAATTTTGACTGCAAGCTGATGGTCAAGCCAAGCTTCAAATTTCTGGTAAGCTACAAGTGTCTTGCTCTTTTGGTAGAGTATATACATGTAGGTGAGCCACAAGTTATCATCTGTGAATGTGACATAATAGCACTTGTTCCCTAGAGTTGCAATGAGTGCAGGTCCCCAGATGTCTGACCAGACAAGCCAGCCTACTTCTTTGGTGCACTTGCCTTTGTACTCTTCACTAACAGCTTATGTGTCACCTTGGCATAGACACATGATTCACAAAAGATACCATTGTTTTTGTTTCATCAAACTTTAATCCACTAACTAGTCCATTTTTGACCAGTTTGCAAGCAACCAACAGTGCAATATGCCCAAATCAGTGGTGCAGTTCCATCATGGTGACAGTCTCAGTAGCAGCACTCACTGCTTTGTGCTTGTGTACAACATGGTAGAGTCCCTTTGTGGTGCATGGAATCCTTCCAATTGTCTCACCATCTGACCCTTGTATGGTATAGAGACTGCTTGCAAATGTTGTCAAGAGCCCAAGCTCATCCAGACAACCTATAGATACCAACATGTACCCAACTTCTGGTGAGAACAAACTTCGGTGAGTCATAACTTCAATATATCATGCCCATTCAGGACATTGATGATCATATTGCCAACACCAGTCATGACAAACCTCTGATGATTTACAGCTGTAAATGGCTTATCTGGGATATCTGTGAGATTCTCAAATTGTTCATGATAAGGGAAAATGTGCCATGTGGTGTCTGAGTTGTATAGCTCAATCTGGCATGCTTCCATGTGTCCATTATTTGCATCCACAGGCATGGCAGTTTCCTCTGGTTCCTCAGCAGGGTCAGTATAGCTGATGGACACCTTGTCCTCAGCTCTCAGTACTCAAGTTTCCACCAGGTCCCATATGTTGTCAAAAACATCTTCATCAGTCACAGAGAACCAATCACTCTGGTCAGCATTGTCCTCATTATCTGACTCACTGGACATCAGATCAGGTAATTCTTCAGAATTACCATCTCCATTTGCAGCATTGGCAGTGAGTTTCTCATCTCTGCCCATATCCTTTTTCTACACCACACTGAC
>JBBPKB010000886.1:0-10469 GCA_038089035.1 Boletellus dicymbophilus
TCAAGAGTAAGAGCTGCGACAAATGAGTTGTCCTTAAATTACATACACGCGCGAGTGAGCAGCGAAAGCGGACGATAAGAACGAGTGCTGTTACCGTGGGCGCCCATTCCGGGTGAGTCCAGCAGCTAGGATTGAGAAGATCCTGACCGGTATACCTGGATATTCCAGGAATCAGGGGGGAGATTATTGGGAAAATAAACATGTCAAACCAAGTAATGGTGACATCCTCTGGTTTTCCCATTGCAATGATGCTTTTTGTAAGCTCAGCCAGAGATCTCCTGACAGATCTAAAGACAGTCTTTATGGAAGAATGTTCTACATTGGCGTTAGACGGACGATTGAGTGCGCTGCTGGAGCTGTCGTCCGGAGAAGCCGCAGAGGATGTGCCAGGAAACGAAGCGGGAGAGCGGCGGTACTTGTAACGAAGATTAGTGACTACGACGGAGTTCCAGCCGTCTCGAGAATGGAATTGGTAGGATTCTGGTAGGGAGTGTATAGCTGTCGAACGAGTTGTGTTTGTAGCTGCACCACCGACCAGCAGCGGCAGGAGAGAAAGAACGGCGAGAGAGAAAGGGGTCATTATGATCATGAGAGGAGGGGCACGCGTCGCGTCTTAATCACGTGAAGTTGATTTTCTGGCCAATTAAGTCGGAGACGGGAATGCGGGGCGAGTTCCGGTGAGAGTGGGCGCTCGTTCCGATATCACAGTAGACATTGGCACGTCGGAGAGCATGCCGGTCGACACCTCCAAGAGCATCGCACTGAATGTCTCGCGCCGGCATTTCCGCAAAATATCGACAGATGAGGAGATCGAACTCAAGCGTGCTCGTGGTGAGATATCGTGTGCAGAGTGTAGAAGGTCTTTACCTTTCTCTGGTTTGCATGTTCGTCGCTCACCGACATGTTGTAGACTGAAGCTCAAGTGCGACAAGAAGTTACCATGTGGCTCGTGTGTACGCAGAGGCTGTCCTACAATATGTCCTAATGGTTTGTGCCCGTCATTCGCTGTCATCGACACACACCCTCACCACCTTTCATAACAGGATGCTTGTCAACCGGCCAGGGGACCCGGTGTGTGCACATCAACTTGGTGTCGTATCTGGTTCACCAATTCCCTCTTCCAGGTTTGTTCTTGCTGACACAGAGCATTTGCATCGCAAAATCGCAGAGATGGGTCACCGAATACGCTCTCTCGAGGACGCTCTAAGCATATTTCAAGCGGGTGTTTCATCCGAAGTCCACCCTTTGTTGACCGAGGAATTAATGTCCATCAAATACGGGCTTGAGACAGCTTCTCGTGATACAGACCAAGCTGTGCCAGTGGATGGCTTGGGGACCCTCACTATTACCGAACAAGGCGATTCTCACTACTTCGGTCGTACTGCGGCCTCTGAGGTGAACTCTTCGTCGTGCTCAAGTTAGCAGTGCTGATGATGCTTGTCTTGTAGACGCTCTTCCTGGTTGGTCTTGTTGGTTTTTGATGTCCTGTGCCCTGAAGCATCACATAAACAGGCTGGTGCAGAACTGAGTGGCACGGGCGCGGGTCCTTCTGTCCCGGCTGATGATTTACCCCTTGTCTCGTCCGAGATCAGTCGCTTGGCTTCAATTCTTCCTTTTAACCTCGCAGGTATCAGTGATGATAGCAAGAAAAATGAGCTTCTGGATGCCTTGCTCGATCTTCTTCCCGAGTACCCACGTGCTACCACCCTCTGCGAGACTTATTTGGAAAATGCCGCATGGGTTTATCATCCAATCTCTCGTGAAGAACTTATTGACGAGACACTGGCTCCCATTTATGCTTTGGCCCATGAGAGAAAAAGGGGGGATACGGAAGCCGATAGAGAGATTGCTCCACCTACTCTGGCCGTGTTGTATATGGTCTTCGCCCATGGCGCACTCACGGACCTCACTCTTCCTCCTTTCAATAGCGAAGCCGAAAATTATTTCCACCTGGGCCGCTTGGCACTATCGCTGAAGCCGGTTTATGATTTACCTACTACCCAAACTCTACAAGCCTTGTGTTTAGCAGCGCTATACTATGCAAACCACGGGAGGTATCCGACACTCGACAGTGCATGGTCGGTTATTTCACTTGCGAATAAACTTGCTCAGAGCGTAAGTACTTGGTGCAATACACCCGTCATTCTAATTTATCTTGGCAGATGGGTCTACGTACGTTTGTGTAAGTTGGGTCGGATAAAATCTCACTGATGTCTAGATCGTGATCCCGCTCGTTTTAATATGTCACCGAAGGTGGTTCAGCGACGACGGTCCCTCTTTTGGGAACTTTTATCATGCGACATGTTCCACGTAAGTGTGTCGCTACATTCGGCCAACATATGCCCACCTAGACAGAGCTTGAATCTTGGACGTCCGCCATCGATTAGCCTATCATACGTAGATTGTGAGTTCCCAGAAGATGAAACAGCAACTATCAACGACAAAGGAGAAGTTGAGATGGGTTGTGAGCATTCCTTTCATCCTGCACTCTCACCCAGTTAAATTGGTTATTTAGTCTTCACTTGGAAATACTATTTCACGAGAGAGGTTTTCATACCAGTGCTTGAACTCACACTCACAGTAACGCCTCCTACATATGAGACCATCTTAGAGCTGGACAAGAAAGTTCGGGAGAATGGTCTCCCTTCTTCATTGAATATAAATCGCTTTAGCGCTGTTGATGATGAATACGCTACACCAACGTCGTATGCCCGGGGTCGTATGCTCTCTCAGTATAGGTCTACCAGTACGGTTTCTGTTTTCTTTTTTTTTCCCTTCTGCTCAGCGTTCGTCTCAGCAATGCTTCACTTGCACCGCAGCTTCTTCGCTCGAGCCATGCTGGATTTTCCTTCCAATCCACTTCGCAGCCCATTTGCACCGTCTTTTCTTGCTGCCTACCGATGCGCATCGTCAATTATAAAGACCACTGCATTGAATTTTCAGAAATATCCTGAATTATTTTTTCGCTTTTGGGCGATGTGGAGCCATCTGCTTTCAGCTGCAGTCAGTTTGGCCATCTGTTGTTTTTCCTACGAACTCATGTCTTCAGATTATTGTTGGAACCATCGCTACTCGTGCATCGTCTTCCACAATGGCACCTGCTGCACAGCTGGAACTCGATCTAGCGCTCAACTTGTTTAGGAGTGGAGCGGCTGTGTCCCCTCGGGCAAAATCCGGATTGGTGGGTTACGGTCTACTCCAGAGTAGGATGTTGATTCATGGCGCCGTGATCTAGGCTGTCTTAATGCACTTGAAAACCAAAGCTCAGCAAGCACAAGGCCAAATACCGACTAATAGGTCGACGTCTCTTAGCACGGGCCCTGCTGTCCTCCTTCCAGAATCGGGTGTCGACGAGCTCGCAGTGTTTGGGGGCCAGACACAAATTTTGGTCAGCAAAATTCTCTCGCAGAAGAGTCGTAAGAATACTCGAGGTGCTTCTCCTGTATCAGCAAGCTCGGCGAGCTCTCCGTCCACCATATCGGAAGAGAGTCCAACCCATTCAGACTCTATACCTGAAGTTCACCCATCACTTGTGGAATACTTGTCAATGTTGCCGCCCCCCTCATTACCGAGCACAAAGAACAATACTGGCCCTGTGCCCACTCCACCATATTTCAACCAAAATCGTGCATTCCAGTTTGATACGTTCGCTAGTGCCCTGCCTCCTCTGGCTTCTGGATCATCATCGTCACAACAGACATATTTACCGATTGCATCACCATCCACTTTCGATGAACAATTCATGAGAAACGTTGCTAGTGCCAACGACTTTGGACTACCATCATCCACGGAAGCAGTAGCCAGCAGCTTCGATAACCTCGATTTCTTAATTTCCGGTGAGGGCATGGACGAGAGGTGGTCGACCCTGATGCAGGATGTGCTGAATCCACAAGCCCAATGAAGAATTTCCCTCATATAAATTTGTCTTGGATACATGTATATCTGCTACATGTTGTGCAGTTGCTGTAACGTTCACTTGTTACCATTGCATTGCTATTAAGGTATTATCTCATGTAATCATAACCTCGATCATTGATTACTTCCATGAATGATCGATGATTAGCCTTTCGAACGATTTCCAAAGATGAAACTTCCAAGCACGGCCAGTGAAATACAGTTTGCGCCTAGCACGGTTAAGGCAGTCGAGAACAAAGCCTCACTTTCGCTGACCCGAGTAAAGATCTAGGAAAGAAATCTTGTCTTCCCAACCGAAGCCGACACGTTTCATTTTACCAATTCTTGCGATCAAGACGGCGCAGGCTTCGGAGAGTACATCAACAGTCGGGTCTTGAACAACCTCGCTCACCGCAAACAACTGAGACGAAGGGGACTCGGAAAGTGGAAGCATGCGTACAGACATGGTCTGAGGAGACAGTGAACTTGCAATGGTGAACAGGTGATGAAGTGGATTGAACCGGGATGGAATAGGATGTGTGAGGGAAGGTTGGAAGATCGTCGGGGGGTTGTACCTGCAAACAATGACGTGAGACGCTGTAGTCAAGTGAATCTTGAAACCACCACTACCTGATACACATGATAAACACACTGAATCCCTTCACCGGCGCGTTGTAGCCTTCAAACACGCGGGCAAACCTAAGAAGGCCGCGCCCGTTACTTGTCGTGCATTCGGGGAAGACTACAACTGGTCGTCGTGCAGATTTTCGGATGTCTTCAAGCGAAGTGAATGGACATGACGGAGGCGAGGGGGGAGTTCCACCGGTGGCCCGAATCATTGAGGACAAGGACATCCGGCGGAACCCGTGGATAGGTACGCGTGGGCTGATGGACCAAACTGGGACAGACACCGCGGCGGAACCAGTGCCTGTTTTGCGGCCAGGTTTGTAGGATACGGTTTCTCGGTTAGGGGGAGAGGATGACTGTGGTTTCACTTCATCAGCAACGGGAACGACGAAAACGGGATTAAACCTGCCAAGACGTTAGAACCTTCTCGACTTTTTTTTTAATTAATTTTTTTTTTTCGCTCACCGATACGAAAGCCACAAAACATCGATCCAGGAGCTCCAATTCGACACGATGATATCACCCGCGTTCGGGCTCCAAGCAGAATCGGCTAATTTCCTGGAGAGGGTCACAGCAAGCACCTGATGGGCGAGAAAAGGAGACCAACCCTCGCTTGCGAGCTACTTGTTCTCCTGGAATCCACAGAAATCCAAGCACGTAAAGGGCAGATCGGCTAAGAACCGACGTGCTTGCCCCCTCGATGAGGTGATGAAGGGGGGAAAGAGGTGTCTGACTCTGAGAAGAGCGAACCAAGAGCAGTATGAGAGACCTACAAGAAGTGTGCACAGCAGCTTTACTTGGATGAAGTACAGAACAGCAATCGTGATCACTAGCACGGATCGCAGAAGGGCAAGTGTGAGACGGGCTGGGGCCAAAAAGGAGGAGAAAAAGTCGCGTTCTGATGGTGGAACCGGGGGAAGAAAGGGCTGACAGTGAAACGAGTTGAGCCTGGAGTGTTCAGTGGAAAGCTAATACATGCCTGTATTCCCGTCGCAGGGTCCTACATCCATCAAAATGAGCAAGATCAGATTGGATGAGTGAGCGCGTGCAGCTCACCCTAAAGGCAGAGAACCTTTCCATGAGGTGCGGAGGTATAAAGTGGCTGTGCAACTATCGTTATGGCTTCATTCCCGCCGCTGGCATATCTACCACAAGTTGCCATTGGGGGGTCTGCTTTCGCATTCTTTGTCTCGCGGCATTGTGGCCGCCTGACCGCACCTCAGTATTGCATTTCGAACCCGCAGTAATAGTGGTATATTAAATTATCAATCTTAATATGTAGCTGATGAATAAACCATGCCGTGCTTGGAAGGATCTAGTACAGATGTAAGAACAGAAGAGATATGCTAGCCCCAACTAGGAAAACCAGAATAAATATTCTGCTGTCCTTGGCCCTCCGCCTGGCCTCCTTGAGTTGCACATTTCCCTTCTCAACGGTAGACGTAGTTGCTATTGCATCCTCATACAGCTGTTCAGTAAGCTCAGTCTGACGTGTGAGGTGTGTGACAAGCTCCACTTGAAGGTTACTAATGTCCATCAACCGCGCTTCCGCTTGTTGCACTGACTCTAATGCATCCTGAACGGATCGTAGAATGTTCGCATTCTCCGTCTCAAACTGAAGAATTTGCGAATCAGTTAATTCTAGTTCTTCATCGTCATCCGAGTCCTCCACGGAAGGGGTGGGTCCGAGTGGCCTAGCGGCAGCCGGTCGGCTAGTAGCGGAACCGATCGTGGCCGCTATGCCCGACACGAGGGCAGAGGAAGCACCACCAAGCCAGCTGTCACTAGTTGGCTGTTGCCTTGCTTGTACACCATCCCTCGAAGTCACTGCCATAGCCTCGCGAGCAGCACCAGAGCCAAGCGTGCGCGTTCGTTCAAGCTGTCGTTTTACACGTTCCTCTTGTAATTCCTTCTGGTGCTGGCTTGCCTCCGTTAAACGCCGACCAAGATACCAGGTTATGCTCGCGTGGTGAGCAGCCAGATACTCTGGAAGCATGGCTAAATCGCCTCGCATCAATCTTGCTGGAAGAAATCGTGCCAGTGGGTTCATCCCCCGTGCAGCCAGCTCGGCACGTCCTATATAGATGAAAGACGTTCGAAGAACCGCCGGCTGTAAAATAAAACAAAAAAAAGAAACGCACGCTTTTCGAGGGTCTCCATCTCCTTCACTCGGTCAGAACAGCGCACGAGAACGAGTCGCGCCTGGAGATCGACCTGGTCCCTCTCCTCGTTCGAGAGATGTTTTATTTCCGACCATAGTTGCTGGGAGTTGTTCAAGTCAAGGTTTCGGGAACCTGACCGCACAAGCGGATTCGAACTAGAATCGACGTTAAGGTAAGGTCTCCGAATATTGCTCAACACCCGCGTCAGTGCGCGTATGTGGTGCAGCTTTGAAACCTGTGTCAATCGTGGTCCAAGCAGTCGGATGAGTGGACGCACGATGATGTAGGCCTCCTGCACATATCGTTTCTCAAATGTATCACGAGGCTCAGCCTCGGTGACTAGCTTTCGTCGTTTGGCTGGAGGTATCGAGTCTTGCCTTGATTTTACGGCTTCCCGGAAGTCCGCAGTACGGTCTGTGTATCCCATGAAGTCAGTAAGCTGCAAGTGTCCCGGATACAACACTCAGGCTAAGCGTGTAAGAGCACGTGATATGAATGTCAGGTGACTGCATAGCCGCACCTTTTCGAACTTCGAGTTTTACTACTTCACCATAACAAATCCCGCCGAGAGCTGAGAACACTGTTCATGTGAACGTACCTGGCAGGGCAATGATTGCTTCCTGGCGGAAGATAGATGGCAGTCCTTGTTTGAGGTGTACGATGTTCTTTTTCACCGCCGTACGCCATAGTTTGTGACCGACAATTACATACGTATCACACGTTCCGAGTCCTGTCTACAACTCATTGTAAAAACCTGATTCGACCGATCTAAGCTATAAAATAATCCTAGCAAGGATTGGGTTTCTCTTGTGGAAGCCGATGTTGTGACGAAAGCGCATGCGTTGTCTGTACCTCTCGTTAGCACAGCAACCTCTCTTTCCTGAATGGATTCACTGTCAATTTGAACACATTATCGGGCTAAATAACTTACGACAAAAGTCTTCCGTCGTTCTAAGCATAAGCCTGCAGTTCGTGTACTCCGCGAGATCAAGGACGTCCTGTTCTGTCACGTGTAGGCAATGTATGGCAGCTACCTCTTCCAACTTCTTGGTCTCAAGTCCGACTGTCCACGTCGTCTCCGATTTTCGCATTTCGGTCTGAATGCGACTCCTGACAAGCTGGACCAATGCCGAACCAGTCAAGTGTACACACCAGCGTACGTCCAACCGTACGAGATTCGGACAAAGGCCTGTAGAACCGTATAGAAGCTGTAGTTCATCATCTGATATGTCGCTATCGTGCAAACGAAGCTCTTCAAGATGAGGTAATAGTGCACCAGCTCCTCGCGTGGCAAATCTACATCGTGTAATTCTAATAATCCTATGCGAGATGTCGACTCCAGGAAACGACGAATGACTTGGCCGAATGACACATGCTGTTGTCCCGAAGAACAGCGGAGGAGAAGCTTTCGGAGTGCTGGAGCTCGCATGCTATTGAAAACTCCAAGGAGTCCAGAAGTTATTGTAAATTCGATGGAATCGAGCTGAGGAAGCTCGACAACATGCATGGTGTCCAGCTCATAATGATATTCCGACTCGACAGAAAGCTCCAGCGTCAAATGTTTTAGGCTAAACAGATTAGCAAGCATGCCTATCCATATTGAGGCAGAAACTGGGGTTGGAGGAATCCTTGCCGTCGAGAGGACGAGTCGCAGATTTGACAGTTGGAAAGGGATTCTCCAGCGAGATAAATTAGGCTGTTGTATATAGAGCTGGTGTAGAGAAGGGGCATCGCAGACCGCTGAAAAGTCGACGAGGTCCGATGAAGTCGCGTCCCAGTGGGTTACGCAATCAAGCCTATGCAATTGAGGGAATGGGTAATGCATCAGTGACAAGATGTAGTTTAATTGGATGGAGTCGTGAGTCCGTATGGTGAAACTCCTCCACTGAGCAGAGTGTTCCAAAAGAACAAAGAGAACTTCTGCCACGGACAACGGGTTGGCGGGAACATCCATGGTGATATGAAGCAGAGACTGCTGTGCCCTGGAAAGCCATAAGTTGGTCTTGATCAAGGAGTTGCCGAATCCACAGTCCACAGAGATGCGGGACCAAACCCGCGGGTACTCTGCGGCCTTCCTCCAAGTGGAGCATACCTGTGATGCAACAAGGGGAGCCAGCATCCAACCGTTTTCGGCGCACATTTCAAAGACGTCAGCAAGAACTTCTGGTGGAATGCGCCGCGCAAGTGTGATCAACGACCGGTATTGCCGAATGCTTTCCTGATATTTCATCTTGCGAAGGCGAACTTGCTCGAGCTGTGACACGATCGTGCTTATCTCGGAATTCAAGGCAGCGATGACTTGCTCGTCGCGCGATATCGCACACTCGACCATGCGGATATCGTCCTCGGAAGGGCAGCGAAGGGAAGACATTCTTCGCACGATGGCGGGTGGTGTATCAGACTCCATGCTGAGGGCAAGTGTGACGTGGTGTCACACGTACTACTACTTTGCCAGCTGCAGTGAGTATCCTTGTCGCACCGACACCAGACACATGTGATGATTCAGAGTGGATGCTTCATTGACCTGCGTTCCCTGTTCGCTGGGTTGAGTTGGAGACTACAAATGTTCTAGATACTGCTGACCCTGCCCGTTTTTGCGCTCCCTTTCCGACCGTCGTTGACCTTCCTTGGCAGTGTTCCATGGACCCTCGTCGAGCGCGTGACCCGCGCCTTGCACGCGCCGACCCCCGTCTACAGAGGGTCCCTTCTGGGTCGCCAGCCCCGCCAGCGTCACAACCACAGCCTTGGCCTCCGACTGATCCGGCACCTCAGCAAGCGCAACACCAAGCTTCGACGGATGTCGCGCCCAGCGTGTCAGCGCTGTCTAATAGCGAAGTGTCTTCTGCGACATACAAACCACGACCGTTATTCTGTGTTGTGTGTGCCAGCAACCAGGTGATGGCGGATGACACCACCACGGGTACCAACTGTCTGACGTCGTCCTTTAGAACCGTTCAATGGAGGGACATCACGTGCTTCAGCAAGCTATCATCTCTTTCTTTGCGGAATACGGGTTTTTCTGACCAATGTTCAGAAAAGCAGGCTACAGAGTTATCTCATACGGTACTGGGTCCGCTGTGCGCCTTCCTGGTCCGTCGATAGATAAGCCAAACATTTACTCGTTCGGGACGCCCTACAATATGATATATGAAGAACTACAGTCAAAAGATCCACGGTTGTGAGTAATGTCAGATAGGCTTTTTCGTATTTGGACTTATGGGCGCAAGATATACGGCAAACGGACTGTTGCAGATGCTGGATCGGAATCGCCGGATCAAATTAGCTCCAGAACGGTGGCAAGACAGTAGGACGATTGCGGATGTGGTGATAACCTGCGAGGAGCGCTGTTTCGACGCCGTGTGCGATGGTACGTGCGACCACGCTACGACTCGGGGTGAAATGATGAAGCGATTGTGCAGATCTGCTCGGGCGGGGGAGCGAGTTCAACAAGCCGGTACATATCATCAACATTGAGATCAAGGACAACCACGAGGAAGCGCTGATTGCTGGTAAGGCAATGCTGGACTTGGCGTCGGCGGTGCGTCGGCCGAACGAGGTGTGATGATTGGCTGATGGATTTGACAGATCGAGGCTTCGGAGGATATTGATGAGGACATGGAGCGCATTCTTCAGGCACAGCAAGAGCGACATCCGCATAGTATCCTGCACGCGATTGCGTTCTACTAGATGACGCGATAGCCTTGTGAATGTTGTCATTGTGAGAAATGAAGACGCCATATTTCATCATGCGGTGTGCAGTATAAAAGTTGCCTCAACCCCGCCGCC
>JBBPKB010000887.1:0-10467 GCA_038089035.1 Boletellus dicymbophilus
TATTTACCTTTCCTGTATACTTCTCTTCTATTTCCTTCTTATCTAAACCTGTACAATAGCCCCATCACATTCTTGTATTATCTTGGGCTCACTTGGTAGTCAACACCTTATTTAGATTGTAGGAATACGTACAGCTTGGTCCATGCATATACTCCTTAGAGTATAAATAGGGGTTCGCATGTATCATCTACCTTAGTCTAATCCACTTGTATCTTTGTTGGCATTCAGTTGTGAGACTTGAGCTGCAAGATATTAAGGAAACAAAGCTACACTTTCCTACTTGTCAGTCACACTACATTGTGTCAGTCACAATTGACCTAGTCAGTCACACTACACTTTGTCAGTCATGTCTTTTATTCTTTATCTCGCTAGCTATAGTGGGAGCTGTAAGATTGTCCAGCTAGTGTGGTACTGAGGGTCTCACACCTGAGGTCATAACACTCAGAGTCAAGAACCACTAGGGTCACTCTAGTTTGAGACCTGAGTATTCCTGTTTAGGTAAGTCTTGACACTTAGTAAGTGTTTTTGCTTTTCTTGATAGATAGAGTAGTTACATGGTGGTAGCTTATAAATTATCATTAGTAGTCCAATAGTAGTATATATTTTATAACATTGTAGATAAGCATTGAGGTATTAATTCTATATTATATTTGTTGTCAATTCTGAAATGAGCAATTAAGCTATGTAACATATATGTCATTTTATTTGTTATATTTTTTTTAAATTTAGTAATACATATGTTCATCCTTGATGATCTCTGATAATGTATACAAGAATTATGAAATTGAACACCAATATTTACTTAATCACACTGATATAGATGGTGTAAAAGATATTGATAGGCAACTATTACCATAAGGAAATAAATTAACAATTCAATAATAATAGTAGATAATATCAAAGCTGTCAATGCTCCCAAAAAGTATATAGCTCTATCATCACATATGCCGTTATGTTGTCTATTATAGAGCATATAGGGTAGATAAAGCTATATATAGCTATATATGAGAATATCTTTTCCTCACCATTTTCATGATGCTAGCCAAAGAATGTATTGTACAGGTAGATGAGTCAGCAATTAACAACCATACAAATCAGTGGAGAATGGATTGGACACTTCTTGGTGTTGCATTGGTGCAACATATGGCATTTTTGCATGGACAGCAGTATCCAGTTCTTCCTGCTCTATCAGCTGATGGAATTATTGCATTGGATACATTTGAGGGTACTATTAACAAGGATTGGTTTCTTACTTTTCTTTGGAGTTGATGCCACAACACCAGATTTGTACTACTATAAAATGGTATGCTACAGTTGTAGTTGTTACCCTAATGATACTTATTGGATCATAGATACAAAAGATCCAGTATTAAAACCCTCAAATTACTTTGTACATACTTTCATTTACATTTTCCTTATGCTTGAAACAACCACCCAAAGGGTGGAGGTGTGAGTGAGAACATGGTCAAAGACCAGGCAAGGATGAAAACAAAACAACTAAACCTCCAGGCTGTTATGTGGTAGTAATGGGCTGGCAAACATGGAGTATACTGGATGGCAATAGTTGCATGCAATGATGTAGAGCAATGCTGGTGAGCAAAGGTCATACTACAACAAAGTATCCTGGTATTGGAGTACTTTGAGGGAGTAACTCTGATGAACCCTTTAAGAGAGAAACACCAAGAGGACAAATTGAGGGCCTCTGGTGGTGGCATCACACCTTATATACTAAACTAGGGTTTACAACTGTCTATAGATATGTGGCCCTGTTTGTACACCAAGCTAAATATGCCATTGGTCCTGAGTTTAAATATGATAAGAGGGAATAATGCTGCTGGAGCTGGGTTCCAATAATAAATAATAAATATCAGATAAAAGGAGACAGAAATGGAAGCAGAGTTCCATGCACAGGTTTGCATAGGTTTGGCATAGCCTTGTGGCCTTCCATGCACAGGTTTGTGCACAGCCAAGATAAGAGGGCTTTCTGCCATTAGCTTAGCACAGTGTTATGGCCTCAGGTGCAAGGCCTTTAGTACTGCACTGGCTAGACAATCATACAGCTCCCACTATAGCTGGTGAGATAAAAGAGTAGAGGTGTGACTTACACTAAGTAGTGTGACTGACAAGTGTAGGAAAGTGTAGCTTTGCTCCTTAATACCTTGTAGCTCAAGTGAATCCCAACAAAGATACAAGTGGATTAGGCTAAGGTAGATGGTACATGCGAACCCCTATTTATATTCTAAGGAGTATGCACACAGACTGAGCTGTGCAATGTCCTATGATCTAAATAAGATGCTGGCTACCAAGTGTGCCCAGCTTAATACAGAAGTGTGTTGGGGTGATGTACAGATTTAGATAAAGAGGAAATAGAAGAGAAGTGTACAGGAAAAGTAAATAAGGATGTGTACTAAGTAATTAGAGGGTTTTATCCTAGGATCATTAGGATCAATGATCTAATAAGTATCCCAAGGGTAATGACTACAACTATAGGAGAAAGTAGGATCAATGAGTGTTATACACCATTGGGCCAGAATAAATAGGATCAAGATATAAATAGCACAGGAAGCAGAATAGAAGCCAAAGCAGAATGGGCAGAACTCCATGGCTATAGATAGAAGGCATTGCTATAAGGCTGTAAGAGTGGATGTGGAATAGGGATGGAGTGGAAGCCCATACAGTACAATAAGTTATTGAGGCATGGAGAGCCAAAATAAATAGAGGAAAATAAGGAAAAATAAGAGAAAATAGGGTGAAATAGGCTGTTTCATAACAGGCATATGTCACTCATTGATCCTGGTCTACCCAGCCAATAGCACATACTGCTCATTGACCTGCCCTTAACTTATTGACTCACAATGACTCATCTTGACTTGCCTAGCCAATAGCAATAAGCCCTCTTATCTAGGCTGTGCATAAACCTGTGCATGGACTTCTGTGCAGCTATGTAAACCAGTGCATACCTGTGCTCAGCTATCTGCCTTCTGCTCCATTGGCCATGACAAACCTATGCAAACCTATATGTTCTATATTTACTGCCCAATGGCATAACAGACTCTTATCTCAGCTGTGTATATTCAAACCCAGCACCAATGGTGTATTTAGCTTAGTGTGCAAACTGAACCAAATATGTACAAACAGATGTAAATCCTAGTTCAGTATATAAAGTGTGACACCACCACCAAATGCCCTCTAGTCTTGTCCTCTTTGATATTACCTCACAAGAGTGTATCACTGGGATTCTCTACTAGGTGCTCTTCATTGAGTTACTTAGGGGACTGGTTTAAGCTCATGGTGTTTACCACTGCACAATCTCAATGATGGATACAATCATTGTCATGGCTACCTTTGTGGGTCACTTCATTAGGACAAGACTTCTTACTGTTGGACAGGCATACTCTTTGAGTGGAAACATTGCAGACAGCAAGACAGGAGTATCAGTATTGGAAGAACAGAGTCTTTGAGTCCAGCAAGCAGTCCTTTACACCAGAATACCATACCATTCTTTTCAGAGAATCTCAAGAGTGTATTCTCACAATTCACACTTTCTTGGTCATCAAATATCAAGGAAAGATGATTCACTCTTAGCATTGGATTTGCTACCCAAAGCAGGATGAATCTCAGGGTGATCATAGCTTAGGCTTTGCACCACAATTGTTTCAGTTCTCTCTCTCTTGGCAAGACAGACAGAGCACTCAGAACCAGACCACCCCCACATTCCTTTCTTTGCCTGGTTGGAAACAACCATGTATTTTCATCAAGGATTACAAGACAAGCAAGGTCTTTGTTCATCAAGGTCTTGGACAACTCATTGTCAAGAAATCTTTTAGATTAAGGAGGAGTACTATGTACTTTAGGATCCTACTGGACACAGGTCATCAAACCTGAGTTGATAAAGCCAGTTATCACTCTTGCAAGTGGAGTGATTAGTGGAGTTGAGAAAGGGTTACCTGGACAACACCTGAAGACCCCAATCTGTCACAAGGACTCAAGTACAAGGCCAGGAGAGGTCGAGGAACACCAGGTCTAAGCCAGGAACAATAGTCAATTGTCAGGATTACATTGGTAGAGGTTGAGTGGACATGCAACAAGACCAGAACCAAGGATCATGGAAGGAACAGTCATCCATTGACTTATAGTTTTGCCATCTGTTGGCTATTGATCAATCAGTCACAGACTATCCAAATCGAGATTGAGCATCACTTACAAGGGTTTATTGCAATTTTGTGAAGAGTTTATTGCATCATCTGTTGACCACTGATGTTTATTGAAAGCACACAGTGTCTAGGAGTAATAAAAGATACTGAGCTCTCTTGATGATGAAGAGGTTGAGCCATTACTCCATATAGCAGCATTTGCATCAGTGCAACATCATCAAGGATTTTGCTTTGCTTTAGCAAGAAGCATTTGGAATAGTTAGTTTTGTTTTACAGGAATCCCCTGGAGGTACAGCAAGATATTAGGATCATTGGTATCATCAATGTGACATCCAGTATCGGTCACAAGAGGAAGAAGACAGTCAAACTCATGCATTTGAGACAACAAGAAGCAGTTTTTCTTTACAGGAAAGACATATTCTTTTGAAATAGGTCTTCACCTTTGCCAGGCATTATAATAGGTTGAGGTAGCAATCAGCTATCATTGGAAAGCTTATTTGGAGAAGAATTTTCTTAGCAGCTCAGCAGTTATCATATCTGCCCTGGAGTGATGCAGGCTCTATTAGAATATTGTTGTTGGATTATTTTAAATGCCTGCAACAGACAAGCATTGCATATGAAGCATAGAAAGGACAGACTGTTCTTTCAGGAGTATATTCACATTGCACATCCCAGTCAAGAAAAGAGGGTAACTCTTTTTGAATAATTGAATTAACATCAGATTGGATCTATGACTTTGGAAGAGACTGTCAAGTCCTTCAGAAGAAGTCACAACTCAGATCTTAAAAAGACAGTCTAGTCCTTTCAGAATAAGATCACAAATCATCTCTCCCTTTGCATATTCAAGAATTTATTGGAAGTTCTCAGAACCTCAATATTTTGCAGCAGACCATTAGTTGAAAAAACAGTATCCTGCAAACCATTTCAGTATTCAACAATCTTCAAGCAGGCTACCATCTATCTGCCATTCAAGCATTATGAGAATTCATGCACCAGACATACCCTATAATACCACACCTTAGCACCACTTAGGTCAAGCCTTAAGAGGAAAAGGCATTCTCAGCAGAAACAAGTTCACTTCATTCTCAGAGAAGGAACCCTGCAAGCCAACATCCAAGCTCTGCATTGGTAATAGAATTAAGTGATCTCTTAATTCTGAAACACAAGCAAGAAGAACATCTCTTCTTGGAATCATTACTACCAAAGTACATGGTTATCTTTTCCTGGAACCAAGGCAGACAAATTTTCAAGCATAGAACCTTTCATTAGGACCTCCATATTCTCTCTTTTGCCCAGAAGTAACAAACAGGTTTATTTCTGTGTATTACACAAATCTATGGATTAAGTATTTTTTTGGTCACCACTTGAGACCACAAATAGTTCTCTTTAAACCAATCAAGCAGCTTCACATCTAAAGTCCCTTTTGTTAGGATGAACTTCTCAAAAAGAGTACAAGCTCTATCTTCAGACAATTTAGAGATGACACCCTGTCATCTTGGAACTCTCAATGCATTCCCTATTGCATAATTGGATGTAAAGATATCCAATTCACAGACAATTTGCTTCATCCCCTCTGCATCACAATAGTCTATCAGACATGGATTATGCATACAAATTCTCAGAAAAAGAGCCCATCTCACCAGACAAACTCTTCAATACAGCAATGCATCTTGAGGATGAATCTACTTTATCTCACCCCAAAGAAGCACCATCAGAGTTAGATGATACTCTTGGCACTTCTCAGTCTCTAGTAGCAGACCAGCTATTTACTGCTACTGCAAACTTAGTGCAAGCACAGAAAGTTGCAGAAACAGCTAGTGAATGCATGAAGATTCTCAGACACCAGAATAGAGATTTACAAAGGCATCCATTCAATGCCTCTGTCACAATTTTGCAAACTCTTAGGGAACTCAGGTGGCATCTTTCATGCAGCTTTGCCAGCATTGGAACTAGCACTTTCTTGGATGCACAATCAGATGCTACTGCTGCCACAGTAGTTGTACATAGAACAACCTGCAACAGGACCTACTGTTATGACCTTCCAGGTGCAAGCCCTTTAGATACCACACTGGCTGGACAATCTTACAGCAACCACTATAGCTGGCAAGGTAATGAAGAAGTGGTGGATGAAAATAAGACAGAGATAGATGATAGCTTCATCCTTAATACTCTGTAGCTCAAGCCTTGTGACTGAATACCAACAAGAATACAAGTGGATTAGGCTAAGGTAGATAGTACATGTGAGCCCCTATTTATACTCTAAGGAGTATGAGCACAGACCAAGCTGTGCACATTCCTATGGTCTAAACAAGGTGTTTAACTACCTAGTGAGCCCAGGGTAATACAGGAGTGTGATGGGGATGTGTACAGATTTAGATAGAGAGGAAATAGAAGAGAAATGTACAGGAAAGGCAAATAAGGGTATGTGTTAGGTAATTAGAGGGTTTTATCCTAGGATCATTAAGGTCAATGATCCAATAAGTGTTCCAAGGGTAATGACTACAACTGTAATGTACCATCTTGTATAAGTATAGTACTGGTGTTGTAACACCTACTATTGATACTAGCATCATTGATCAAGCAGAATCCCTTATATCTCAGGATCTCTTACTGGCATTAGGCAATTCAGATTTGGAAATCTCAGAGTCAGCCTTTGACACCCCAAATCTGGACATACCAAAAGAATCAGAGAATAGTCTTTTAGACACAGGATTCACAATGCAAGAATCTTCTCTGTTCCTTGATACCTCTTGGCACAAATATTTGCATTTGCAATCAGAAGAATTGACTTTGGACAATGAAGTGCATCAGGATACAACCCAGTATTTTGAATGCACAGAATATTTCTCATACAATCAGTTGCAAAGTTATTCTCCTGACCACAATATGCACTTTCAAAATCAACCTTCATTTGCATCCCTCACAGCTAATCAGTTCTCACATGACAAACCAGTCATTGAACCCTCAGTTGTTAAATATGGAAACATCCCATCCTCTATTCAATTTGGATACCCAGACAATTCAGAAATGAATCCACAATGTTTCAACTGTAATCAGGAAGGTCATATGGCACAAGCCTGTACCAAGCCCAAGAAGAAATGCACACACTGCACAGACTGTAGAGGCTTTTACAAACAGAATTGTCCCATTGTCTATTGACCACCCTCCTCAACACTCATGGAAAGTTCAGAAATGAACATGTCTCTGGATATACATGAAATATCCACCCCAGCAGAAGAACAGGATCCTAGGAATCCAGATGATTATTGCAGCTACAAATCTATTGAGCAACTTCCCCAATGTTGCAACTCATGTGGCTACCACAAGGGACACCATAGATGAGATTGCCCATGTAACAAATATATAGCACAATATGATTCTTTGGAAACTTAGGATACTGTTGACACAGTCAAACAAGCAGTAGATGACACATCACTTGCCCCAAGCAGTGATTTTGATATCCATGCTCTCCACATAGAGAGATCCTCTCCTGGAAGCATGGCTATATGTTTCAACTGTGGAGAAACAGGACACTTTACACATAGATGTAGGAAGCCAGCTAATGTCTGTACATATTGCAAATGGAAAAACAGGTTTCATTGGCATGGCTGTCCCAAGGCAGAAGCCAAACAATTTACTTCATGAAACAACAACACATCCCAGTCATTGACTACTTCAGGAGTTCAGAATTCAGAAGCAATTCCTCTTCATTCTCCCCAATCATTGAATGCACTATTATCACCTGAATATTTCAATTGATGGAAAGATGCTGAAGAACAATTGGAGCTACATGCCCACACACTTCACAACTCAGAACCCAAACCCATTGATTCACATCCAGAAAGGATTCAGTCAATCAATGAAACAGACAATACTACATCTCTATCCAGAAATGCAACACCACAGGAAGAGTTTTCACCAACTCCTACCAAATGTTATCCAGATCATCATCATAGCAAAAAGCAGAAGCTTAACCATCCCACTAGTCTTGAACAGAAGACTACATGCTTCAATTGTCTTGAAGAAGAACATTATACACACAACTGTCCTTAAGACTCAAGTCAATGCTCTAGCTGTAATTGGAAAGGAGGAAAGCACAAAGCAAAGTGTACTCTCTATGGTAAACAGTCTAATTGATGAGCTCCATGACTGACACCTTTTAACCCTGAAGAAGATCCACAGATAATTGGATTCTCTTATGGTTTTCTTACATGTGAAACCCAGTCTTTCACTAGGACATGGATCACTTCCCAGTTCTCATTCCCCACTTCTCAGTATGCTCTAAAGTACCTTGCATGTATGATAAAGTGTGGCTACAAGAGTATACACCAATGTCTATGAATCAATTCTTTCTCTGCTTTTTCTTATTCTCTTATCAAATTCTCTATCACTGTATTTCTAGTAATCAGTGTTCATTTGCTGATTTCCCAGAACTAGCACCCAGAATCAGAACCCTCTGTTTATCAGATTCAGCTTCTCTTTATTTTTATTCTCAATATCACTATCAACAAGCTTTGACAACTAGTCATTCATGAACAGCATTCTTTGTGTTTACAACTGTGACACACTGAATTACATGACAAGTCATGACACAGACATTGGCTCTCACCAAGTCTATGACCCCAGGAGTTAACAAACAAGGATATGGCTTACCTCTTAGGAAGGAGGTAAAGCACATATCAAAGATGATGATGTTTCAATCATCTCACCCTCAGAAGACATAAAACTTGGAAGTGTAGGAATCTACAAGTTGACAATCAACAATGTCATCTTCAGTTACAAATGTTACAAAGAACATTCACCTCATCAGCCTCACCAGCATTCCTCTACATGTCTAGCAGCAATTGACTTCTACTGAAGTTCCCAGACTTCATGGATGTACAAAGTCCATTGAGCTCCATCATGATTCTCTGCCTTAACAACATCCAGCATTCCCTAAGAATACATTTCCCAGTCTTTAACATGACATCTCACAAATCTAGATGACACAAGTTATCTTGGATTCAATGACCACAGAAGGTATCTGTCCATCTGGACATTCTAGCAATGAAACTCCCCACTGTTGCCTTCTATGACCTTTATGATTCTCATGACCCAAATCTCTAAAGGTCTCATCCACCTTTATATCCTCAGACTGTTGATCAGTCTTGACAAACATCCCTTGAACCCCTTGGTCTATGCAATCTCAGACCCTGGTTCTAAATCAATTACCCCAACCTCACTTTGACTTGAAACAAAGTCATTGTTTACATTCAGTATTCAGTTGAAGATTCCAGACCATTTGGAATTCTGTCACTATATCAACCATACTCTATGTATCCACCCACATATGATATTTGGCACAAGAGCTAGTCTCTTACAAGCCAATCATACCATGACCTTTATGACTTGGATTCACATCCTTCATCACCACTTGTTGACCAACATCTATTTATTGGATTTGGCTATTTATTGGTCTTCACATTCCCCTTTGATTTCACTATTCTGAAAATGCAAAACCAACTACAACATCCAAATAACCCATATCCAACTACAACATCAAGAAGAAGAACCTAAAACTCTACAAGAACATCTTTTGATTTCTCTTTTGATTCTTGGTTTCATTCTAGTTTTCCCTTTATACTCTAGCCTCTATTCTCAGGATGACATGATGCATGACAGTGCACACATCTTTGACAAGACTTGGACATACTCAGTGGTCACCACCTCTAACACATGCAGGAATTCACAAGTCTTCACAGACTTTGACCTTGGACCTTACCTTGGATCCCACTTGGCATCAAATCTCTTGATTCACAGGAACTTGGATTATATGATCCACCATCATCACCCTCACAGGCTTACATCCTACTTGAATCCCATTTACTTGGCACACTCTTGTATCCTTGGTTGCATTTCATAGTCATTCCAATGACCACTGTTTTCACATGGTCATTTGACCACATTCCCTGTTTGCCTTGCTCACACTCCATATCTTGGATTGTTTCCCCTCAATCATACTTCCTCAGTACTCTGGATATTAATTTGTCCTGGATTACCTGTTGTCTCATTCCATTCATCCTTTGACTCTATCTCTGGATCCCTGGCTCACCCTTCAGTCTTTGTCCATTTGCCTTTGTGTCTCTGCTGTTGCCTTCTCTCCATCCTTGCCCTTCATTGTTACGCTTGGTCCGGGTAGGAACAAATGTAGACTCGATAAAGCAAACAGAATCAGCTCAACAGTACAGGGCTGAAGAGACTACCTTCGAAGAAGGATTTGTATCGGGGTGAAGCAGAGGCGAAGGTTCGACGATGCGAGCTCCGACGCGTTCAA
>JBBPKB010000888.1:0-10453 GCA_038089035.1 Boletellus dicymbophilus
CATCACTTCGCTTCGCAGATGCTACTATTTGTGATCTAGACAGTACTTCCTTGTTTTGAGAAAAATCATTTATTTTCCACGGACGGAATGGGCCACGGTGGAAAGGGGGGGCCGGGGGGAGGGGGGACTTCCATTTCCTTCGTTTCTTTTTCGGGTTCCCTTGAAGTATCTACTTATAAGCGTTACTTTCGTTTCGCACTCGCGGACCCCGTATACCGGCGTTGGTCGAAGTGGGAAGAAAGAAAGAAGAGAAGGGGGGGGATGATGCCAGTTGGGAAAAGAAAAGAAAAGAGAAGAGAAGAGAAGAGAAGCTGATCGAGTGTTTATTGATTTGTGGAAAAAAAAAAAAAACAGAACATAGTTCTATAGAACGTCGAAATTACAACGAGCCCTTTAATCTGGGTCGGCCGGTCCTCGGGGAGCTTCTAACCTCGATGTGATCGTCAGGCCGGCCAACTCCTCTGGCAGTAAACTAATCCCTCGACGCCCGCAAGAGTTCAATTACCGTACCGGAAAGAGACCTGCAGCGTCCTGTCAAAAAAAAAAAAGAAGTCATGGTAGCACTAGTAGTACCATAGAACGACACTCACTCGATCGATCGATCGATCGCATCGAACCGGACCGGACCGGACCGAAGGCATTTGTTTCGAACCACTCACTTGTACTCGTGACACGCTGACCTCAGGCTATAACTGCGCAGCATCGTTGGATGTTTTACAATTTAAAGACCCTGAGTGGGTCGATCCGAAGACCGGCGGACTCGTTTTTTTTTTGGGCGGGGGGGAGAGAGAGGGCAGGGGATTCGTTTCTAGACTTTCTTGTGGAACTGTCACACCACCACTCGAATTCGAGGCTGTCCACGGCCGAAATCAGGGTGGGAGAAAGGAGTCTGGCGCGTTTCGCAAACCCCACCATGGGACCGCCGTCGGCGTAAAAAAATCATACCATGACCCTATCCCGAGTCGTATTAAAAACTTGTTTGGCAGTGCGGGCGGCGGTGTCACTAGCAGGAGTCGTACACACAACTCTTTGATCTATTTGTACAAACTAAGCAAAAAAAAAAAAAGTCGAGAAAGAATATACATATATCCCACCGAACGTCAGAACCATCACCTGCCTTCTTCTTTCCAATCGGCTCTGGTAGTCGTGATCAGGGAACAGAGGCCCTCCGTACTACCGCATGCCTCACGGGCACCCTTTGGTATGGCATCGCAGCAACAGCGGTGGCAGCTGCGTGCTTGTTCCGCAGTATCGAGCGCAGCGGTCCAGGTCCGCTCGATGTTCTGCGGGTGGTGGTGGTGGTGTCCACGTCCGTGGCGTTAGCGCTACCCACCCATGCACGTGCGTCGCCCTCCCAGAGGTCGTCCTCTGAATCACGAGGCACGACAAATCGCGTTCGCTTTCTGACGCGGCTTGAATCCGAGTCATCACCGCAGGCGAAGAAGCCTCTCTTAGGCTCTCCTCCCCCTCGTCTCCTGCCGCTCTGCCGCACTCGCCTCTTAGGCTGTGCCCGCCGGCTCGTTTGTGCCAGCTCTGAACTCGGGTCTTTGTGTGCAGCCGCACGAGGGTGTCTGGACTCGAGGAACGTGGATTGCTTCACGTTGTCCCCGGCGTGGTGGCAGGCGTTTGGTTTGAACGAGCGACGTGAAGTGGGTGGCGGCGTGGGCGGACGAGGGTAGTGGACAACGTGTCGCTCACGAATAACGTCAGTAGGCAGACGCGTTTGCGATGGAAGCCGGAAGCAAGTCGGGCCTGGCTCGTGGGGGTGGTCTCCAAAGCGGTGGATGGGGCGTTTCGACGACGACCCGAGTGGCACACTGGGGGAGACTGTAGTAAAGTTCAGACGTTGATTTGGGTCGTCCGCGAGAAACGTGAGTGACCGCTGGAACTGGTCGAGGAGGGTGGCCACGGGCGCATCGAGCATGGCTTGTAGTCGCTGAAGAAAGCGACGCGTGACAGGGGCTACAATCCATCATATGACATTCACGTGACCACTTGATAGAAGGGTCACGTGCAAATTCAGCTCTACTTGATTATGCGTAGTTGCAATGTGCTTTGCTCAGTCAAGGGGCAGCAAAACAATCCCAAATCACCAGAGAACAAACATACAATGCGCGAAGGTAGAGTAGTAATGGAGTAGAGTAAGTCGCAACAACAAAACAAAGTAGCAACAAAGCAGCAGTGAAAAAGCCATCATAGTATCCGGTTCCCATCCACGTCATAGTATGAATATATACAGTCCTACCTTGAATAATAATTTAAGGGGAAAACCCACACCTCGTCGGCAGGTCATAGGCGCGGGCTTCCATAGGCTGCGCAATCCGTTGTTCAAATCCCCAGCCTGCTCGCGAAAGAAACCTGGTAATAGGGCAAATAGTCCTGTAGAATCCGCAACGTTTCTTTGATCTGGTATTGCTTGAAAGGCCAGTCTATCCTTTCTAGCAGCGCGCACATCCTGGTTCCCCCTTCGCCTCCCAAAAAGCTCCGCAATATCCCGAGCTGCCATTTGCATTTCGTCGGTATGCTGTCTTCTCTGCGCCATTCGTCTATCAGCTTTTGGATCACCAGGATACGCGGTGATGGAACCTCCTCCTCGATGTATTGCACGGCAGTGTCCGCGGCCGACATCAGTGCTATGTGCCTGCGAAGCTCTTGCAACGACTCCTCAGTGCCACCTTCTATCGGCATGTCATCAAGGGTCGCTACAACCATCTCCCCGATGTCCATCATATCGATCGCCATATCAACGTCCGTAAGGTCCTCGTATTGCTCTATGCGCTTAAGATACGATTTGCCCAAGCATTCAACTATACTGTCCCAGTCTTCATGGTCTCGTTGGATGAGGCGCAAAGCGTCTTCGTTCAGTTTGATCGACTTGTACAGGTGCTCGGGCCTTGCTTCGTGCTTAAAGCGCTCCCACAGCGCAACACCCAACTTGTGTAGTACTCGGGGCTCGTCGAAGTAACCGTACGGGGGTTTCAGTTTCGTGATCAAGTCGTCGATCTCTAATGGATTCGGGGGATTTACGTTTCGGAAAAAGTCGTAGGTTGTTTTGATAGTTTTTGCGGTTTGGCTGTCTCGGGGGCAGTCCTCGAGGTCAATTTTATTCAATAAACTCCGAATTTGCGCCAGCGTGGACTCATCATGGTCCTGTCCAAAACGAGACAAGAGAGTCTGAGCGAGGAGTAACAATGTCGCCGGTCGATCAGGGTGACCAGCTTCGCGCAACTTGAGCGCTTCTTCATAACATTCAATAGGCGCGTCGAGCTCGGAGTATTTACCCTGTTCTTGACACTTGATGAACTTTGCAGTGGCGAGGTTGAAGTGCGCGGTTGCACGACAAGTAGGATCATGTCCACTCTCTTCTAGAGCGTGTTGAAAGAATTCAATAGCACTTTTGAGGCATTCGTCTTTGCGGTCATTCTGGTAATCCTGGAGAGCATCGAATCCAGATTTTGTCATGTCCGCGAAGTCGGAGTTTTCCTGAAAACAAAGCATCGTTAAGGAATGCGATCAGGTTTGCGCGCATGTGTCGTCTTACTTCGTGACTTGAAAGGGTTTCAAAATGCGAGAAATGCCGACCTAGGGTGATCAAGAGAGAAGAACGACCTTCATCAACCTGGAATATCATCACTTGACTGGTTTTAATTACGATTCACTGGTGCACCATCACGATCTTACTATGGCTGTGACTTTGCACTTCTTGGATGTTTATTATTTGCTCCTTGAACATTTTTCGGGTTCCCAGCGTCGAACCTAGCTGGTACACGCCACAAACTGTAACACGAACAGTTCCGTCGGAAGGCCTTGGTATTGTGAGCACAGACCTACAAAAAGGGGCGGAGGAATACCCACAGTGTAATCTCATCATCCCATTCAACGGCACACATGTGCGGCTTATTTCTGGTTCTTCTTGTGGCGGATCCTTGTGGTGATTCGAACTGCACAAGAATGCAAATGCCAGCATACATGTGGTCAATTCCGGCGGTTTCAAGCCGCATATCTGCAAAGCGTCAGGATACAGTTGATGTGGCTAAGCATAATACCCACTTATAATGGCGAGCCTTGGATCATCACTCCGCGAAAGAGAAGAGGAGTCTTGAACCGGCTCGTGTTCGTTGATGGTGTCACCGCTATCAACATGGCCCAGTCAGGAGGCCAGACGTTCGTAGAAGGAAACTTACATGATACTTCCCAGACAAACGGTACCTGGGGGAAGTAAGAGGCATAAATTGCGACGAAGATAAAACAAACTTGCTATATTCAGAGTCAATGTCCAATCTGTATTTTTGCGCCACAAACTTCTTGAGTTGCTCTTCTCGCATAAGGTCTTCACGTGGTAATCCCTAGACGCACGTCACTCAGCGAACAAACGAAGGAGGTAACAGCATACCCCTTTGACCATCTCGATCCAGTCATCATCGTGTGTGACAGCAACATCGCAATGAGGATTCTGACCAGAATTCAGTGTGAAACAGATTTTAACAACTATCATCCAAACCTCCTTCAGTAAGATATGATTGATAACGTCCAAGGGATGACGAGGCTGAAAAACAGTTTGGTCTTTGCACTTGCAGTAAACCGGAAATGTTACAGACCTGAGAAAAATTATCGGCTTGAGTGTGTTGACCATCTGCTTCAACGTCTGGATTCTTCTCTGGAGTGTCTGGTGGTTGGCATTGTTAAATACTTCAAGAAAAATTGTGGAAAAACGTGACCTACGCCCAGTTAACCTTTCCCACAGCGATTGGAGGAAAGACGCGATCCACGACTCGTTCCGATCCACACGTTGGACAACAGGAAGTCCGAATCTCACTGTCATCTTGAAGCCTTTTATGAAGACAGCTTGGTTTTGAGCGGTATTATTGCTGGGTGGTACTGGCCTATCCACCGTGCATTGACCTTTCCAGTCATATGTGAAAGAGTCCGCTTCGCTACTTCCATAGTTACCGGCAGCATTTCGGTAGATGAGGAGCTTTACCTCCTCCTTCTTCTCGTTGTAAAAAGAACCCAGGGTCCAAGAGGACGATTTACAAACGCCTGTAACCACGTAGAGGGTATCTTTGTCGTAGCTGCGACACCACTGAACCGCGTTCCGCTTGATGAGCTGCCGAATTTCATCCAACCGATGTGAATCCTCGAGCTCGAATCTGCTAGCGCCATGCGGGAGGATAAGTATTGCACCCTCCCTGTCGGTCGTAATAAACTCGTATTCAGCACTAGGGACGCCAAATAAGACTGGTGATGCGTCGGCCCGATGATGTGGAAGTACAGCACCTCTTGTCCGTTGCATTTTCCTTTGAAACGTTCCGAGTGACACCGGCCATGATAACCTCGTTAGGATTAAACATCTCCTTTCCCTCAGACTCAAGACGGGATTTTGACTCGGTTCCGCATATGTTAAAACGACGTTTGAATACACCATAATCATCGACGTAGCCGACATCGCCAACTTTAAGACCTTCGGAAAGGGGTCCTCGATCTTCTGGCTTTGGATCATACAAGGGGTATCCATGGGTATATTTCCGTAGGAGGTTGGATGCGTAGACGTCCGAGGGGGGAGGGCGTGGCATTCTGTCGGGCAAGCAGACAAGGTGGTGGGTGTGCGGGATACCTCTGGGTTGAATGCTTCTTTCCCACATAATCGCACAAGCGGCACAGCCAGTGTGGGTCCAACAAGAGCCTCATGGTCAACTCGCGACATCCTTTGTTTCTTCTAAAGGGATGAACGGCTAACAGTATTCAAAGGGTCAGCAGGACCAGCACTGCTTTCAAGCTACGTCCATCGATCTGCCGGGCAAGCCACGACTGGATAGTAAGCAACTAAGTATAGGACTCTTCTTACGACACTTCCCATATTTCCAACACCTCGACACCGACATCTTCCAAGGACTCCAGCCCGCCCTCGAGTTTAGGAACAACGATTTCATTGTCCGTGGCCACCCTCATGTATCGTTGATACGATCGCTCTATAAACAGAAGTGCTCTGAATCCCCGTCCGAGATGCGTTATCAGCTTCAACGCCCGAGTAGCCTTGGTTTCTCCACGACGAGGAAGTCGAGCTAAAATACCATGAACCCAAGGATAGACGAGCACCATCCTTGTGTTCGTCGGATCGAGGAACGCCGTCTGTTTGGTTCCGATCTGAACCTGGCCGAAAGCTGCCGTCGAGGCAATGTATGAGGCGGTAGGGACATTGCTGGACGCATCGACACGTTTTATGTCAGTGACGGAAATTGTGATGCATGGAAGACTAAGACGACGATTGGTGAAACGTGGTAAACCCAAAGTAGAAAGCAGCTCGTAGAAACTTGTGACATCCTTTCTCAGCGACTTGCTATTTTCCAACTTGCGGACCATTTCGGGATCGTCCGTGATGGGAGGGAGTTCATATGGCTCGTACCGATCGGGTTTGTAGACGGAGATTTCGGAAGGTAAACAGCTATTGAACGCGGATGGCGTCCCAATCCAGTCGAGCACAGTGATGTCCCCTCGCCGATCCACAATCTCCTGCAGAATGAGCCCAAGGGCGACTTGCGCATCGCGAGCATACTCGACGTGGACATCGCTTCCGAATATCCCTATCAATGCATACGCCATGTCTACTTTCACCGTGGCCTCGCGAGTCGATGCCATGCTGAGCCTCTGGCGCACAGTAAGAGTCTCCGGAGAAAAATTGTCACAAGTGACCGGAACCGGGCGCATGGCTTCTTCCAGTTCCTCGACACCCGACAAAGTTTTATGATTGGCGTGCACATTGAACTTGAGTTTCCAATCACGGCTGTAAAAGCGAATATCCCTAGGTGCGAGAAGCTCTTGCAGAGTCCACACACGAAACATCCACCGGTTATCTTTAAGAAGAGTAGATCCTTGTCGCGTAGATTTCGATGGGTGAGCAAGGAGGGTAAGCGTGAGTGCCGAATTGTGGTACCATTCGTACATGAAACGAATTGACCTCTCGTAAATGTCTCGATCTTCCTTGTTAATACAACACGTATCGCTCCATGACCACCGGTAAGGTTTATAATCGTTCTTGACTGTTTCGCAGAATTTGCGTAGTTTATCGTTTAGGGGAGACGCATCAAGCTCATAGACTGAGCCTTTGGACTCGACTAGTTGGAACGATGGCTCTTCGCCTTCCCACGTATGAGAGAACATGACGTAGCCAAAATAATTTTCCACGGTTTCCTTAATTTGTTGCGTCCTCAGCTCCGGAAACACCGGCATCGACATCGACGAGACCAGTTTGTGATATGCTGGATCCCTTTCGAACTCATTTCTTCTCTTTTTTTGGTCACAGAGGTGGCCGTTGTTGACATCGATGACTACGATGGGGGATTTGTCCAAAAATGCGTCGATTTGTTGACTGATATTTTTCGTTGTCTCAGAGTAATTGCGCAGCACTACGAAACATACATAATCAGTCCATGAGATTTAACACTGTATATCAAATACAGCTTACAGGAGGTCTCAGGAACATTGGTGTTGAGGAACCGGGAAGACATTTCTTTCAGTGTACTGACCGCTTCTATAAACCTGTCCTTGGCGTTTAGCACTGCAAACTTCCTCTCGTGGCCCCCAGGATGAAACGGATCGATATTGATTGCCTAGAGTATGGATTAACCCTTGACGCGGAGAAGGTTAACGAATATATACATACACATTTTGCATCTGCTAAGGCATCCTCCCATGACTCCATTTCCGTTTTCAATTCGCTCCGCTTTGTGAGGAGACGAGCAACGCATCGAGGACAGCGAGGAAACGACAGCCAAGGAAATACCCAATCCACCTGGTGGTGGCATTTGTCCACAACTTCATATATCTTATGATCGTTCTTTAGGAAATCTGTTATGGATCTTTAGTGAGTGTGAAATAAATCACGGTCGAACCCACCAGAAGTACCACCACCAAGGGCCAATGCTTCAGAAAACCAAGCAATAGCTTCCTTAAACTTTTTATTACGCATAGCTTCATTACCGACGAACTCCTTTCCCGCAGACATCGCCTCATCACCAAACTCCTCTAAAATCAATAAACCATCAATTTACCAAGTTAATATGTAACGAACTCGTACCGCTCAGCAAGCTACATTCTGCTCTGGTGGCTTCCCATTCCTCGCTAAAGTCAATCCTCCCTGTGGAAAAATAACTGGGCAATTTAGCTTGCGGGCTTTGGTCCGTTTCAGACAAGGCCCGACATCTCAGCTCATGAATATCGGCCATCAAACAATGGGGGCTACGATCGAATATCTTCACATACGAATATGAACATGTATAAACGCAGGCTCTGGGAAAGGCGACTTACCAACGAAATAGTTTTTACTTCTGGAAGATGAAGAAGTAGACCGAAATCAGGTATTGAACCCAACGATTCCTTGCAGTCTTTTTTGGCCTGGCAATCTCGTGCAAAGAGTAAGAGCTTTTGTATTTGCATGTTACATCAGTATGGACGACCTCCGACCGTGTTGTACGCTTACCTCAACCAATCGACGTGTTTTACTGAGCAGTGAATCGTTATTGACCTCTGTTTTATGACGTACTTCGTTAGAGTATCGGAAACGTGTAACGGACTAAATGCGGTGAAGTCAGCAGCTGGTGGATCCGAGTAACAGTACGCGCCTCGACACATTTGATAAGATCTTCTGCATTCTTATTAGGATGATTAAGTGCATATCGGAAAGCTTCCTTGGCTTCTACGCTTAGTCCCTTCCCATGGTATGCATACCCTTCTGCAAGACAAGCTAAAAATGGTATTTGAGGATTGATTGATTGCTCCTAGGCTTGAATCAGGAACGAAAATTACTTCAGAAAGTAAAAGAAAAATTACCCTGATTGATTGCAGATCTTTCAACGCGTCGTCCCACATCCCTTGGCACATCTGAACAAGAACGCGGTTTACATGCACATCGAGGTTTTGTGGGTCATGGCTAATTCCTTCCGATGGATTTACCTCAGCTTCGGCTCGACAGTTAATTTGACTCAGAGAGTCCACTTCAGTTCTCAGTGGGGGATGAAGCTACATGTGAAAGGTGAGGACAATAAAATTTGCAATGACCTGGCTTACTTTACCTTGTGGGACTTGTCAGGCAACGTAGATAGGCTCCATAAAGTAATAACGTTGTCCTTCCCTACGCCAACGAGACGCGTACCACCCGGCGAGATCGATGCCAAATTCACTTGATCACAAGACTGGAAGGGTTCGCATTTCCTTCCATGTCGGATATTCCACATTTGCGCTATGCCATTCGCGTTACTGTCCCCCGATGACACAGAGACAAGAAGTTGACCGCCATTTGTGACACGAAGAGAAGTGACGGAACCCCGATTTGAGGGAGCATCACACGAGAAATTTTCCCCAGTTGAGACGTTGAAGTAGTTGAGCAAACCGTGAGGTCCCCCAGCAAACAGTTGATGGCCATCGACAGACCATGCGAGTGAATATGTCGATTGAAGGCCCCCTACAGACCCTAGCCAAGCCCCGCTGTGACTGTGCCAAAGTTGGATCGAGCGGTTTCCATGACCATGGTCGCGATGACTCGATGCAATGTGACCACCCGCTGGCGAGAACTTGATGCACGAAACGAATGGCTTGCTACCGTCTTTGAAGTCCTTAGATCCCAATGGACCAATAACTTGTTCCCCTCTCTCGATGCTCCAGACGACCATCGTCCCACTCGATAACCCGATCGCAACACGCGACGAGTCGGCCGATATGTCGAGCGCAGTGATCCCATGACTCGCTCCCTCCACCACACTAAACTCTCCCATCTTCTCGGTCGGTTCGGTCGTCGCGCTCCAAATCACCACTACGCCTTTATCATCCCCGCTGACGATCCATTTCCCGTCCTTCGAGGCAGCTATAACGTTAACCACGGCGCTGTGCTTCATCGACGACTCGGTCCTTGCAAGTCGGTTATTATCCGTACTCCAAAGTTGAATCATATCCTTGCAAACACTCGCAACGCGTCTCCCGTCGGAAAGAAACGTCAAGGATGTTATTCGACCTCCGCCATCGACACTAGCAAGTTCTAAGCTTAAAATTAGCAAACATACAACCGAACAGCGTTGTTTCTTACTCCGCGGGGGCTTGGGAAGATTGCGCTCTTGTGCCACGCCACGAGTACTCGGACAATCAGAATTATTATCCTTTAAGATTTTGGACGGCGACCCTACAAGATACAGGATGATAGTCAGTGACCTCTTCAAGCTTTATTTGGGATCCACCCGTGAAATAAATAGCTCACCTTCTCGATGCGCCGACCGCCGACCGGACGATTTTCGTTTGGCTGACTTCCTCGGCCGATAGTACTCGGCCGCGGCGACAGGTAGCCATTGCAGAAAAATAACGATGATTAGGTCTGTGAAAAGACTCAGCACCATGTCCTCAGTGACTAGTAAACGCGAGCTCTAGAGCGAGTCTCGGTGCTTCTAGTACACTCCAAAATGTCGACGCG
>JBBPKB010000889.1:0-10451 GCA_038089035.1 Boletellus dicymbophilus
CGTCGGAGATGCCTAGAAGGGCATATCCATGGGCTCCGAAAGCGACAGAGCGACTCTGAACGAGAGCGTGTAGGAAAATGGCGACGAAAATGTAACATTGGCCTGGTTAGACTGATCATTGGGTTCCGGTATTAGAGATTTGCACTCGTATTATGAAAGCATGCCTCATTTGTATTGCCAGTGTGTTTTATATTCACATCATTTCTTGTGGTCGTCGCGCTTGTGTTGTGCAAGGTATAACAAAACAACAAATCCAGGTTGCAATTCATGTGCCCACTGCCATCCAGTGAACCCCAATCTTGGTTGGTCGACCGAAGACTCTTGCGTGTCCGATAGTTATAACCGCGGCTGAGCTCGCTAGAAGGAACATACAGACTTTCCTACGATGTCTCAGAATATCAGTGACAGTAGTAATATTTGCGATGACACTAAAGGCTGGTTTGATGCAGCAAGGAAAATCAAATTCGCCACTCTTGTTGACATATGTGAGCTACCTGGTGCACCATCCTAGGACAACCTGAGCACCACCAAATGTGAAGAGTCCGAAACCACCAGTCAATGGTAGGTCCTCCAAACGGGTTCGTCTGAAAAATCAGTTTATCACTCGCAATGCTTGTTTTTTTGCGGAGGGACGCTATTACTTGCTTTTCGCGGGTTGCCGTTGAAGCTGTTACCAATTTTGCCTTCGGTTCGCGGTGTCTTGCCAACACCCTTACAGTTTTCAAGCACTGATCATGAAACGATATTTCTTGGTCTCACATTACACAACAGGTATTCACGTCTTCTGGATCTGTCTAACCATACACACAGCGACTGAACCTCAGTTCTTAGCAAATCTGCTCCTCCAGATTGTTTCAATACGATCCTAAGTAATCCAGTGTCAACGTCCAGTAAAATAAATGAAACGAGAAAAAAAGAACTCACGAGATCAGCCACCTTCTTCACGCTTTCCCTCTCCCACAACGCTTTTCTGTACCGCTTCAACCTCGCAAACTCATCACTTGCCAACACCTCGGCGATCTTCTTCCCCGTCCCCGGCTCGAACCTCCCAAGGCCCGTCCTGACGGCCATCTCGATGAGCACCAAAATTGGCACGATCGCACAGTCCGCGTTCGTGAAATTCTTCCCGATGGCAAACTCCCCACTGTCAGGCGCATCGGGATCCGGGGGAAGCAAAGCTTGTATTTTTGCAAGCCCTTCGATGAGTCTTTCGAACGTCCCCGGGATCGCTTTAGAGAACTCCATCACCGGTGCCTCCACGGAGCGTGCGACGACGTCTATGAAGAACCGCACGCGAGCGCGCTCGGTCGGGTCGGACGCCGGAGGAAGCAAGCCGGACTCCGGGAAAAGGTCAGCGAGGAACTCGAGGATGACATAGGATTCTGTGAGCTTGAACGAAAGCGGGGACGGTTCCTCTGGTGGCACATCTGGTCCCCCATATGTGATTGCCGGAATCTAACGGAAGTGAGGGATGCGTAAGAGTCCGGAACGGTTTAGGCAGGCATTATTGATACAGCTTGGCCTACCTTTCCTGTCAATGGGTTGACCTGTGCGAACCACGCCGGCTTGTTGTAAATGTCTAAACCGTGGGCAGTGTAAGATGCGCCGGCTTCCAGCAGCGCAATTTCGACCTAAAGTGTTTAATGATCAGACCACTGTATACAGTATAATAAGTGTCCACCCTACCCTATGGCAGTATGGCGATGTCTTTGATAAATCATCGTTAATCGATCGAAAATTTTCGGAATACTTTCGTGCTCACCTTGCGCGTGTCGTGGTAATAAGTGATTTGTTTCGACATGTTGCTAGAGGAAACGCAGATCTCTGATTACGAGGAACAGCTGAGATTGTAGGTTTAAATAGCCGAGTCCAAGAGCATGACTCGATGTCGTGTGAACATGCTTTATAACGTATGTACCCTTTCCGCAGTCTCGACACAAGCCGCTTAGTAGCACAGGCCACGTATGCAGATTATCATTAGCATACACGCTCCATAAGCATGACAAATGCTGTCATTTGTATAGCGCTGAACTGGAAAGCCAAGAAACACTCTCCATCCCAGAAGTGTCGATTGCGGATGAGGGCGTATTCGCCAGCGTGCGTAATTCTGTGAACAATGCGATCTTGTCAGGAAGCTGTGAAAATCTATTCGTTACGCTACGGTAGAGCAAGAACACGAAATGGACAGACTTGATACCGCACGACTCGCCCAGACGTACACGGAACGACAAACAATAGAGTTTCTGGAGGTAAGCTTGCTATTGACACGAACGTAGCTTATTAGCAAGATGAATCAGTTCATTGATATTGGAACCCACCTCTTGTGTCCCCGTATACGAGCTTATACGCTTGGAGACCCGTCTGGTTCTTCTCTTTAGTTTTTCCCTTTCCTGTACGTTTCGTTGTTCCCCGCCGCAATGATGCCACCAAACTATTCCGAACTATCTCCCATGTGATCATCCCGACGAAACACACGAACTTGGGTCGACGGCGCACGATTTTATCAAGAAGCGCAGGGACCGAAGCGACCATTTCAGCTCGAGAGAGATCGCATGCCTGTTAGACCATAGGTTGGAACATTCAATCCACGATACACCGCTATGAAACCCGAACCTGTGTTGACGGTCGGTCTACTAAATTGGTCTGAGAGTGTTTGTGGAATTGAGCCGGCCGGAACGCCAAGTCGATCTACTCACCAGCCCAATGTTAAATCTTTCCGGAAGTGAATAATCCTCCGAAGGCGGCACCAGAGTAGTAGTCATTCCTGACGGTGCGGACGTCAAGTGGCAAGGTGACATTCGAAAAGCGACATAGAATAAACTTACCTGATTGATGTAAACAACGCCAAAAATGGTTCGTCGGGTTCGCGAAATGGTACCCAGTCTCCGCAGACATGCGTCCGGGACTGCAAAGAGCAAATAAGTATAGTCCCAGGTTGGGATTGCACACGGGCAGGGTATATCACCTACTTGATTCCGCAAAACACCACTTTTCAAGTGCTCTAACTTGAGAACACGATCAAGGGTTGCCAAGTGGAACGACCCACCGTCGAGCCCCTGTTCAAGATAGTCCTGCAGAGGATGAAAATGCGCGAAAACGTCCTCGTCGTCGTATTGTTTCGCTTTCTTGACACAACGATGATGCAAATTCTCATCACCATCACTGAACAACTTTCGCACCCTCTTTTTCTTCCCAACGGAACCTAACCGGGTTTCCATATCACTTGTGGCCGACATACTGTCGTGCATTTGGCCAGCCCGAAACTCAGGCATCGGGCACCCACAAGTTCGGGGCAAGAGTATCAAGTAGAAAAACTGCCCTCGATGGATGAGTCTAATGGAACTACGAATACCTCACCGGCAATCTGGTACCAGAGTTGTATATTGCTTGTTCAAGTCAGCACGAGTCCAATGGATGTTTTTGAGACACCGACACGTGTCACTGCCGTCACGTGCGCGGCCCGTCTCAATGTCGAGACAGTGTTGACGCGAGAGTGCCCCTTTCACAGGCATCCGACCCGCAACACATGTGATCGCAACCCGTGAGATGTATCATCTATTTCACAAAATGACTATCCACTCAGTCCGACCAGCGGAGATAACTGGGTGAGCTAAGGAACGGAAGATATTACTCGTGTTATTCATGGCACCGCAGTTACCTCGAGGCGTATCGACGTGATCGACACACTCTTCCTCACGTTTCCTCTTTTTAATATTAGACCGCTCCATTCCCCGCCACGCTAGCTCGTGCCTCTTCGTCTACTTGCGTTGGCACTCGAAATTGTAAATCGCTCATCGCCGCTGTGCTTGCTTCCACTGGCCTCCCATCCACCTGGACACTGGCATTGCTGTTTTTGCGTAGGTGGAACATAATTCTCGACGAGAGAACACTGTGGAGCGTGATTTGCAGTCTGGTCATCCGAGGGGTGGTCAGTTGAAAGTGGGATCAAGGGAATGAGTGGGCATACATGTCCAGCATGTCGCTATATACGGTCTTTTCCCACTGTCAGCCTGGAAGAGAATGACCCTATAGCTTGAACAGACGACTGACCGGAAATGCGGCATCCACAATGACATTGGCAACGGTGATGACTGTTGGTGCGGATAGTGATGAAGTCACGGAACTGTACCAGGATGCTGACGATGCAACTCACGACTGATGCATGCGATATAAAAAACGCCATCGAAGAATAGAGTGTGTACGAGCGACGTGGGAGCGTGATGGTGGCGGTAATCTCGATATTGTTTGTATGCTGTAAGGATCAGTACCACTGTGGATGAATGAATGTGGTCAGGTTCGCGGTGAGTATTCTAAATGTAGTGGATGACTCACCAATTTCGAATCCTAGAATCACCACGTACACCAAGGCACCGTTTCGGGTGGATACAAAGTAACATCCATATAATATTTGCGCTGGGGGCCAGAAAAAAAAAGAATGTCAGTTTCTCGGGGATTCTTTTCATCTGGTGGTCGATTGCCTACGCACAACCAGGGATGAGATTATGATTTGGATAGATAATAAACACGAGAGCAGCTGTAGTAATGAACTAGAATGTCTGTTCAGCCAAGGTACAGGCACAGAGCTTATACCCATACCATTCCATATATAATGAGTCCATATAGCACCCGTTTGTCTCTCCCCCAGAAGGCGTATGTTCGAATAACCAAGAGGACTGTAAATCGTTAGTCTGATGCTGACCTAGCAACTACACAGACTTGCTTTCCGAAGCAACGATCCCGATTGCATGAAATACTGTGTGGGTTCTAGTTAATCTTGAATAGCGATCTTGTCAATACACTTACTGTTCTCTTCAAGACTATAACGACAGTGCTATGAGGGTTGTCAGCTGATTACACTGACGCGGTGTACTGTTCATTTACCATCCAACTCGACCGGAGAGCAGCTAATTAACCAGTTAGACATTCATCTCTTGAGCGTTCGCACGCACCATATGCTGTCAAGCCCATCCCAACGAACGGTATGTACCTGGAGATCATAAAGACAACCCGTATGATATCCCACGACCTCCCCCACATCCATCGTATCTGGGATCCCTTGAATCAACACCGAATCCAGATGGGAGATCGTTACCTCATCTTCGATTGTAATGGCATAATCAAAAATCTGGTGTAAAAAGCGGATTAGCGAGATAAACTCCTTGTGGTGGGGCACAAAACCCATACCAAGATTGCCATGCCAGCGACTATGGCAGGTACGTTGAAATTGTAGCGAACGTCTGACAACGTAATCACGACATACCATTGAAATACTGGAGGAAGCGAGCAGGACGTTAGCGCCTTCACGAATAAGAACTGCTAGACGTTTACCGCCGACGTTTGCAGACCAGCCGTTTCGGCGATGGTAAGGGACATGGTGTCAGTGTTGCGCAGCAGGAACGTCCCAACCAGATACGCTCGCAGATTATATATGGTGGAGGGGCTATGAGATATGGAACCCCCATATTAGTAGCGCATATTTTCAGCTCGCCGCAGACAAATCAAATCAGAACGGAGATCTGTCTAAATCTTGTGCTGGGCGTGATGAGTCTCGTCAAACGGCATAGGTTTCTCGTAGCCTACAAGCAGAGGCGAGCAACAAACGTTACCAAACAGATACGCGGAGATGAATGTTTGAATGGTGACCGAGTGGAGGTAAGCTGCTAAACCGGACATCAAAATTGGTCACGGTAAGGTAGGTGTTCGCGGCGTATCATAATCCAGTTTGGTCCGGCTGATGAACGATTTGGCACGAATGCTCGAGGAGCCAGCAGGTCCATGTTGCATTGTAAGATTCAGAATGGGGAACCGAGGATGATGCATCATGCATGATGGGCCAAAGTGGCAGTTCGGACCAGGGCTTATCTGAGGTTTGATTCCAATTTAACTGCAGCCTGTCCACTTTTGCACAGCGAGATATCATCGACAGGTCGTAGTCAACGCGCAGAGATGCCAGCGATGCCCCGTAAAACGACGGCCAGCCAGAGTTACATATGGGCTTGAGTTAGCTTTGCAAGTCACCAAAATGACTAATAATTATTAGTACGAGCTCTGCCGGCGTACGCATGCAGGAAACCGCTGGCTACAACCACATCCAACTTGGAGTCAGGGACATATATAAGATCACAAAGTTTTCTACAATATACATCGACTTGGAGTATATATATATTCTCCCAGAGGGATTTACTTAGGTAAATTAATTATTTTTTTGGATAGCGTTCTTCGACGAAGCAGATAACGATCGTCAATCGGCCCGCCTATGCTAGGAGTTACCGGCGAGCCCTCAGCGGTGATCACAAAAAAATGCTTGATGACCGCCTCATCGCCCAGGAGCCGCCAGCTGCGCAAAATAATTGGTTCCGAGTGTTAAATGTGCTGTGTATAATTAACGCCAGTGATCGATTTGGCGGTAGGCTGGACGGAAAATAAGCTGATATGTCGCTACCCGAACATGTGGCGAGAGTGAGAATTGGATCACGGTCGTCTTGGGGAGGCGAACTTGAAGGGTGAATGCCACTTGGAGGAAGGCGCAGGCTCGCGGCTCCACTGCCCGGTGGGCGCCAGAGAATGACGCGCAAAAACATTGCAGTACTTCGGATTGGACCGCCGACGAGGTCGTCGACTGGTTAAAGGCAAAAGGACTCGGGTCCGACGTTTACGACAGGTTTATTGGTTCAGTCTCATTTCCTTGGACGTTCTGACCTTGTTGTCTCGTAGAGCAAGAAATCACGTGATGCCCTCCTCGAGCTCGACATCAACTCCCAAGACAGAGACGTCCTCGAACTTCGTCGGCCTCTTTGGTCATCTCAGGTGACTACCAATCCCGCCCAACTAGGATGAAACACATCTGAGGATCTGGGCTAGGTACCGTCCTTGCTGGCTACGGTGGGGACGCGGGTGTTGGACAGCGGAACGGAAGTCCAGGAAATGCCGGCGCGGATGGTGAACCTCACAGGTCGGTTTCGTGTCGACAAACCCCCCTGAGAGGGAGTATAAAAGGTCCGAGGAGTGCTGCCTGAAGTGAGACACAGACCCTGACAAGCCTTGCGGGAACATGCCTCGCCTCTCGCTGTGTGAACTCCTGCTCCACTCCCCCGACGAGAATGCTGAGCCGGTGGTGGTCTTGAAGGGCGGTGGAGAGGGACTGAGGGCTCGTGTGCTGCCCGACTCTGATGGGTGACTCTGGTCTGGCTGGGTCGGCTCGGCGGCGGCCCAGCCTGCTCTACATGGCGGTGTTGACTAAGCTACGATATCAATTGAGGAAGCACATGTATGCAGTTCTGTGGGCAACTTGTCAGGAAGCCGTGAAGGGATATTCGTTACAAAGGACAACGTCTCTCGAGGTAAGCCTGTTATGTGTCATTTCGATCCATTGTAAGGAAAATGAACCGTCACAGGAACTCACCTTTCGTGCCCCTATAGATAAGCCTGTACGCTTGAAGACCCATCTTGTTCTTCTCCTTAACTGCTCCATTTTTTTTTCGTGCACAACGATTTCACCAAACTATTCTGGACCATTTTCCACACGACCACCTCGACGAAACACACAAACTTGGGTCAACAGCGCGCGATTTCATCAAGAATTGCAGGTACAGAACTGATCATTTCAGCCCTAGAGAGGTCGCAAGCCTGTCGGGTCATGAGCTACTCGAACTTGGGCCAAAACATCACAAAGGAAATCCAACCTGCGCCGATGGCCGGTCTATTTTTGGGAGCCGAGTCGATCAACTCGCCAACCCAATGTTAGATCTCTTCTGCAATGAATAATCCTCCGAGGGCGGCACCAAAGTAGTAGTCATTCCTGGTGATGAGGTCGTCAAGGCGTCGGGGAAGCAGAATAAAATTACCTAATCGGTAGTACAAGCAACGCCAAAAAAAATGAATCATCGGGTTTGCAAAACGGTGACATCTTGGCGGAGCATGGATTTAGGACTGCAAAGAGAAAATAAGAACCAGTATCATGCAGAGGTTTGCATGACACACCTGCAACTTTACTAGAATCCCAAAGCTCCAATTTGAGAACACGTGGGGTAAGGGCTGTCAAGAGGAACGACTCCGTACTACTGGCATCGATCGGCTCCCGTTCAAGGCAATCTTGCAAATGATGGAGAGTATCCTCGTTGTTTTGCGTTTTTGGCACGGCGCTTGTTCGAGTTATCTTCCCCTGACCAACTTTTGTTCCCTCCTTTTCTCTCCAACCGAACTTGACTGACTCCTTATTCGCCCTAGGGAAACAAACTATTCAACGAAAATGATGTTCAAAGCAAGGGGGTCATGATTAGAACAGCCTGCAGACGGTGAGCCTGACAAAACCCGCAACTTGAACTCTACCGCCGCTGGCACTTCATATCAGTCGAAATAGACGAAAACGTGTGCAAAGTGACGTGAAGATGATAGACGGCATCCATTAACGGACGTGTATTACGGACCACGCGATCTTTCGCATCCCAAGAAAAATACCCAATCTTCAAACTCTTTTCACTGAACCCGTCGCTGCTCCGCTCGTGCCGCATCCGTCACTCGTTTCACCCACCGTTCTTCCCCTAGGGTCGCGAGTTCGTCCACAGAGATCACCTTGAACGGCCACGTCAACCAGTTTCCGCCCGACCGCATGCTTCGAACACCCATATCCTCCAACAGCGTATCCATCGCTTGCGGCCAACTTGAATTGAATATGTTCAAAGATATATATATAGCAATTCACAGAGTCAGTTGAAAGTTTCTGATGGAAGAAAAAAGAGCACGATATATACGCACGTCCAGAACGCAATCTCAGAACTGTAGCTTTCATTGACCCACGACAGCATCTCCGGGAATCGTTTCCTCGTCCAGGCTCCGTTCCGTTCCGTCTCCGCCAGCGCTTGCTCCACTGTCGAAGGTAGTCGCATGAGGTCTCCGAGGAAGTACGAAGATATCCAGTGTGCCATCACTTCGAACCCGTATCCATTGTTCGTAGTAAACTGTCCGTTTGCAGGGTGCGAAACCATAAGAACAAGGATAATCCCGTGAGATGATGCCGACGTTATGATGCATGTGACCACAAGAAATGCTGCTCACCAGAGCACCGTTGATGGCAAAGTCTCGCTTGGCGATGTTCTTTGCCGGAACGAGGCCGCGATAGATCGATGTTGTCCACCGGTCCCTCTGCGGGTGGCCCGTTGGCGGTGAAGAAAGTGTCTTATAATGCGCCCATTCATCAACGTCGTGGGAAGGAGATCGCCTTCCTAAGCCGATCTCTTCCACTGTTTTCTCTGACGTACGCCCGTGAGGTTGACACAATACTTCACGCTAGGAAGTCGATAACTCACGAGCGAAAATGCCAGTCCAGGACGAAGTAAACCCAGTGGCAAGGACGACGGTGTCCGCAGCAAGCAAGTCCCCATTTTGCAGCATGATTGACCTACCATCGGATCCGTAACTGACTGCTCTGTTTGGAGCGACGAGCTTAATCTTTCCTTGTTTGACGAGCATGTGGAAACCGTCCCTCTTCCCGGTTCCCTCGTCACTCGTACGAATACCCCAAAACAGAGAGTACGTATTCCGGAGAGGCGAATCCTTCGGGATCTTCAGCACATCGAACTACGTGTCAGTTAGCATCGAAGAAGTCGATACTTAAAAGATAGACCCTGTACAGCACTCCAAGTCAAGAAGCTCCAGAAACCATTCGTAATCATGCTTCCGATGGTAGTAGCATGCAAGAAGTGCCTGGTTGGTGGTCACTCGGGATCGACATTCCGTACGATGCCGCAGCATTAACTTACTCTAGACGTGTTCGTAACTCGATGTGTGGCGAAAGGATCCCAAGAAGCCTTCAGGTCACAGGGTCAACAAATAGCGACCGCGCACTCTGAATCACTCTTACCTGCTCTTCCTGATGCACTCAGGAAGCTGGATCGGGTATGCTAATACAGCCTCCGCCTTTTCGAACACGTTCGTTACCTTGATGCCGTGGCGAGCTAGATGGGCGGAAATGCTGAAACGAACAAGTTTCTCGTGGAACCTTTCGTAGGGGCGAACGGACCGCCACCACTCACTCTTGCGCAGATTTCCCGCCTCCGATGACAACAGCCGAATATCCTGAATTCACCTGGGCTTCGCTCAAGATACGATCTACGTGCGAAGCGAACTCGGACGAGTGAATGACTAGACCGCGGAAGCTGGCCTGTTCCGCAGATTTCGCTGACAAGACCTCGGGAACGAGGGCTCGACTACATCCCTATTCAGTCCACAAAAGCAGTCATGAATATGAATTGAAGCACAATATATATTTGCAACGACCACGCACCCCAGTACACAAAACGATGCGCGCGTAATGCAACACATCCTTGACGCCGGTCTTGAAATCGAGCACTTTTACGTCCCACCCGAATCCGTCCTTGCCGCGTCGAACGTCCAGAACCTCGGTCTCGAACCGGATTTTCCCCGCGAGAAAAACTTCGGCAAATTTTTCCATG
>JBBPKB010000890.1:0-10444 GCA_038089035.1 Boletellus dicymbophilus
CTACTTCATCGAAAGATTTAGCTTCTTATTTCTAAGATTATGTTTGGTGTATTCATGGACTACCTTCTTCTATTGTATCAGACAGAGGACCTCAATTTGCTTCCAAGTTTACCAAATGAATACACACATGCCTTTCAGCTTGTTGACTAGATTGGAGACAAGAGGGAGGAGGTAGGCATAATGGATGGTATGTTCATTCAGGTATCAATAGTCTTGACATGGGCAGAGACCACTGTCTCTCTTTTTCATGAAGAAGAAAGGAGAAGCCTGAGGGGATTTAGAAGGGTGGATCTTGCCTGTTTGGAGATTTTCTTCAAGGAAGTCCTCAGTGGCTTTCTTTTTGTCCAGTGCTAGAGGGTAAATTTTCAAAATCTTGGGAATGAAGGACTCATCAAGGTTTATGGAATGGTCATAGGGGCAAGAAGAAGGGATGTGACCAGTTGCTTCTTTCTCAAAGATGGAAGCAAAAGTGGAGTATTCTGAAGGAAGGATAGGCTTGGGTTTTTCTCGTTCAGCTTGTTGAGCAAGCTCAGTAGAGAGGGTGATCTTTTGGAGTCATTTGGTTGTAGGGGAAAAGAGAAAGAATCTGGATGTGGCTCGGGTGATATGTCCAATAGTGTATGATTTGTGGGCTTCTTTCAAGAAGTAATCAGGGTCCTCATTGTTAAAGTATGCAAAGAGAACTTTTCTATCATCTGGAGAATAGTTACAATATCTAGGAGGTGGTTGTTCAAGTTTCAAGGTTTTCTTTGAGAGGTATTTTGCTCTGTTTGATGTGTGGGAGAAGTAGTGGTCCATGGACCAATCAAGCTTCTCATCTATTTCAACAGTCTTCTTCTTCCAGTCAATGGTCAGGTTCATGACTTTAAGCCAAGGGTGTCCTAGGATGATGTTCTCCCATCACAATAAATGATGTAGAAAGAGAGCTTATCTGAGTGGTCTGCATTTCATACTTTGAAGGGTTTCTGGAGTTGTTCCAGTGGGAGTTTATGTTTGCATACAAAATCCCAATCAATACAGGAGATTTCTGCACTACTGTCAATGAGGGCAGTGACATTGATGACTTTTAGTGTACTTGAGGGGTCGATGATTTGAATAGCAAGGTGAACAGAGGCATATTTTGATTCATCTATGAATACAGGGGTGATAGTAACATGGGAAGAGAACACTTGTGTCAAAGGAGTGTTCCCATCTAAAAACCCTTTTGGCTTTTGTAAATATTGGCCACAAAGGTCATATCCTCTTCATCATCATCATCTACTTCTTCTAATTTTGGTAGTTCTTCTTTGTCTTCTATCCTCATTACCTTTCAAATCTTTCTTTCCTCAGTTTTCTTCAGCAGAAGAGGCCTTTGGCTAGTCCTGTTCTTCTTAGGGCAATTGCATGCTAAATGACTATGTTCACCACAATTGAAGCAGTTCTGTTTGCAACGATATTCATCTCATTGGGAGGAGGAGAGTTGGATGGAATCAACATCCATTGCATCAGGGTCTTGGGGTGGGATAGAGTAATGTGGTTTGTTGACATGGTATGAGGAGGTAGTAGGTCCAAACATGGAGAGTCAGTTATTGAAGGAGGAAGTGATATCTTGTTGATTTCTGAAGTGGATTGCTTTCACTATCCAAGTCATAATATCTGTGAGTACAGTTTCCATGGCATAAATGTAGGATCAGAGGACTGGATGAAGTCCTTTGGCAAAGAAGTTGATCAGAATCATCTGATCAGTGATACCAGACTTGTTGTGGCAGATTGAGAACTCTGCAATATAGTCTTCTAAGGACTGTATGGTGTGTTTATCTTTAGTCATTGCAAGGTTCTGCAGTTTTCCCAGAGCTGTGATCTTGGTCTCCTTTGTCTGGAAGGTTTTCTCAAATAGATCTAGGAAGTCAACATACTTCCCAAAAGAGGAGGGTGAGGCAGCCAGTTTTTCTTTTCAGAAGGAAGTAGCTCAACTAAGGGTGGCACCCTTCTTCACATAGGAGAGGGTGTAGCTGATCTTCTTGTTGTCAGTGTCATATAAGGTTTCATTGATGAGAAGATATGTTTTGACCAAAAGCAACCATGCTTCACCCTTATCATAGCTTCCATCAAAATCATCTGATGTGCCAATCTTTAGTTCTGTTGTCTTAGAGGTAGAGGACATGGTTGGGGGGTTTACAGCAGGAGTTTGAGTGGGTTTAGGAGGATGCAATACTGGTGGAATTGGAGTGGAGGTGGGAAGAGGAGGTGGAGGTACTGCAGAAGTAGAAGGTATTGCTGTAATGGGTGAAGGTTCAGGCAATGGTTCTCTAGATGGTAATAGGAAGGCAAAGGGATGAGGTGATGGCATTCTGGGTAGTTCTTCTGTTAAATCAGGGGTTGGGGATCAAGAGGAGTCAGATGGGACTATGTAATTGGATCCAGAATCTGGGGTGGGTTCATTTCTAGGCTCCCAGATACCAATGTATGGTAGGATGGATTTAGGAGGAATCTTGAATCAAGGAGACTGCAACAGCGAGGGATACAGGTCATCATTCTGATGTTCAGGTAGGACTGCAACAACAATGAAGCAGGTCAAAGAGGAAGCTAGATCTTTTGTTACCCTTGGCCCAGGTAGGAACAAACATAGACTCAAAAGAAATGACAGAGTCAGCTCAATGGTACAATGGCCAAAGAGACTACCTTCAGTTGAAGGATTTGTTATCAGTTCAGAGTGAAGCTGAAGCGAAGGTTCAATGATGTGAGCTCCTAAGTGTTTCAAGAGGGAAATAGATTCAAGTCTTGAGTAGATCTAGCTTAGGATACAAGCTTGACTATTGAGGGTTTAAATAGATGTGTGGTAGTGCATGGACCAAGATTGAATAAGTGAGTATCATACAAATGAAAGGAAAAGCCTATTGGGTGAGAGAGTCATATGATATGTAAAATACAGAAAAGGAGAAGTGAGTCCATGTTGGAACAGATTAACACATAATCAAAATGAGTAAGCATAATCAAGAAGAAGAACAAAAGAATGATACATGTTGGAATAGATCATGACCAATATTGATGATGCTGTTGGTACATCAAAGGTAGTATGAGGAAAAAGGTAAGGAAAGTGTAAAGAAACAAGAAGGAGAGAAGAAATCGTAACAATTCACAGGGACAAATGACACATGGGCCATTGCCTAAGATTTCATTTCATTTAGCTTATCCCTCAATGTATTTGAGAGGAGCCCCTAAGAAGGGTAGATTTGTGACTCAGATAAATAGATCTTCAAAGATGGCCTCTTTGGGCTGTTTATGGCATCTGGGTCATGCCTGAATAAGCATTGTCTGATAGGGTTAGCCAGGCTGAGGATCCATACAGTATCTGGTGCCAAAAGGCTGAGGTAGTCTGGGAAACCTTTACCCAATATTCAGTATATGTGTAGATTTGTTACATCACTCAGAATATGTTACTGTTACATCACATCTCATTGTAGGCAATACTACCTTCAATCTTGACAATACTTCCTTAGATCACATTGTTGCAGAATCTCCAGAGCTTGGTTAGAAGATACTAAGCAGTAAGAATGTTGAATACACCAGTGACAGGAGGTCCATTGAGGGTAGATCCAATGGAAACACTTGCCAAAGTGCTCGAGTGATTAGGAGACACCATAGAAGAGCTAAAAGAGGATAAGGGGAGCGATTACACAAAGAAGATTGCAGGTCCAGGGAAATGGAATGGAGATTGCTTCACTTTTTGAATATGGTAGCTTAGAATTCAAGCATGGAAACATTGGAAATATCAAATCATTGCAGTACTTAGTAGGATGGAAGGACAAGCAGAGGAGTTTGCTTGGGTTACTATGGAATTCTTCCTAAACAAAGAAGATGAACACAAGCAAAAGGAAGATGGAACCTATAGATCCTACAAATATGGAGAAGATGCTTGGCCTCTATGGGGAGTATTTAAAACTTCCATAAGATAATATTTCCACATAGAAATACTGGCCTATGAAGCCTTCAAATAATTGGAAGCTTTGCAACAAAATAGTGCTTCTATTGACACCTTCTTACAGAGATTTGATAATTTCATGAATGAGGCAGACATCACTGATGAACATGCTGAAACTTTACTCAAATGAGCAGTAGATTACAAGATCTATTACCATGCATCACTCCACACCACTGCAGACAGTTATGACTCATGGAAGAAGACTCTTAGAGAGATAGGAAGGAACTTGGAGCACATGGAATTAGAGTGATTGCTACTAATTACCTGCACTATGTCAATCAGGGGATGATACCCACCACCACAAAGACCATCACCTTCTCAATTCACACATATTGGAGTCCAATCAGGAAGGGGAGCACCAATGGAGATAGATGCACAAACCCTGTAATCTAAGAAAAATTGTACTTGTTATAGATGTGGAAAGAAAGGACATATCTGGCCAAATTGCTTTGAAAACCCAAATAGGAAAGCAAAGCTATCTCAACTGAGATCTCAGCTCAGACAGCAGATCTGAGATCCCTATGATTGCTCTTATGTTGAAAGTCCTACAGAAACCAATGAAACAGCTTGTATTAGGGCACATTATGTAGGAAGACCTTTACCAACCCCACCAGTAAATCTAAGGGCAGCATACACTACTAAGGAAGCAGAAGCATACTGAAGAGATAAGATAGAAGTTGAGACAAAGGAAAAGGCTACAGAATCTTTAAAATAAAGTCATCTCTGAATATTAGAGGTGTTTAGGAATGTGGACTTAGTTTTCTTTACCTAAACAGGGAGATATGGACATCATGAGTTCAGTGGAATCATGTACGGACTGGACAGATCTTGACTTTCCCACATATACATTAGATAAGATGCTATGAAATGTTTATATTTATTTTGAAAGGGCAACTCCTTGGAGCATAGCACTGGAATTAAAAAATGGTGTGCTTGATTCCCTTGTTTCACAAGTAAGAAATGGTTTTTCTATTTATAAATCCTCCAACCCCAAAGTATTTTCTCAAAACATTTCTCCTGGTACTCTTTCCATTAGTGGTGAAATGTCACTCCCTTTAAAAATTCTATTCAAATAAAATTCACAATGGTGGCAATCCTCACTGGAAGTACTCCTAGACTTGGGAGCTTGCCTAACTTTTATTGACCAAAGGTGGGTATATCATCAGGGAATTACCAAACATGAATTACCCAATCCATTGGCTATGAATAATGCCGATGGCACTAGTTTGTGTCATGAGATGACCACCTATTATGTCACTTTAATTGTTTTATATCAAGGACATTACAAACCTCTTGATGCTTTTGTTTCAAGTTTGGGAACTCACCAAATAATGCTCAGATATGATTGGCTTTACCACCACAATCCAGAGATCAATTGGATAACTCAACAATTATGTTTCACCAGATGTACTTCTTATTGTAATTTGTTATGACAACATCAGATGCCAAACTTGGCTACTGTTCTCTTATCCATATACATGATAGAGGATGGTCTGAAGGACCTAGTCTCCAAAGCATATCATGATTATTTGTATATATTTTCCAAAAAAGAATCAGAATGAATGCCAGAGCACAAACCTTGGGATCATGCTATAGATCTCAAACCTGGTTTCATACCCTAGAAAGGAAGGATCATTCCATTATCCAAACCAGAAATGGATGAAATTCAAAAGTTTGTTGGTGAAGAACTTAAGAAGGGTTATATCAGACCTTTTAAATTCCCACAAACATCTCCAGTCTTCTTTATTCCCAAAAAGACAAGAGATAAGTGGTTGGTCATGGATTACAGATATCTAAATGAAGGAACCATCAAAAATGTGTACTCATTACCATTGATCCCACAACTTATTGATTGTCTCAAAGGTGCTGATATGTTCACAGCATTAGATCTAAGATGGGGATACAATAATGTATGCATCAAGGAAGGAGATGAATAGAAAGGGGCCTTTGTAACTCCAATTGGTTCCTATGAACCTACTGTAATATACTTTGGAATGACTAACTCTCCTCCTACTTTCCAGCAATTGGTGAATGACATATTCAATGATATGTACCTAGTTCTAGTAATTTATCTAGACAATGTATTAGTTTTTACAGAGTAAGGAAGGTATTGAGGAGATTAAGAGAAAATGATCTATATGTAAAACCCAAGAAGTGCACTTTTTCTAAAGATAAAGTTGACTTCTTAGGAATGGTGGTATCCAAGAAAGGAGTAGAGATGCAGGAAAAGAAGGTTGCTGGGGTGTTAGAATGGCTAGTTCCCACACACCTCAAACAACTCCAATACTTCCTTGGACTTTGCAACTATTATCAAAGGTTCATCAAAGATTTCTCTCAGATCTCTCAACCCCTTAATGATCTAACAAAAAATGATACCCCATGGAATTGGAGCACTAATCAACAGGAGGCCTTTGATCAATTAAAGAAGGCCTTTACAACTGCTCCTTTACTCGCTTATCCAGATCAAACTAAAGAAATGCAAGTAGAAACAGATGCCAGTGACATAGCAACCAGGAGAGTACTTTCAGTAAAAGAGGATGACAGACTTTGGCACCCCAGTGCTTTCATTTCACATTCATTCAATGCTCAGGAGTGTAATTACCCCATCTATGACAAAGAACTTCTTGCAGTTATCAGGGCTTTAGAAGAGTGGCAACATTACCTCATAGAAAGACCAAACTTTGAGATCTAAACACATCACAAGAGTTTGGAATACTGGACACACCCTCAAACACTATTGGGAAGACAGGCTAGATGGCATGTGTTGCTACAAGAATTCAACTATACCATAGTCTATAAATCAGGATCATCCAATGGAAGAGCAGATGTATTATATAGGTGACCTGATCATGGAGATGCAGTAACAGATCATAATACCAATATTACTGTACTCTCAAAACAACTTTTCATTAACAATATTTTCATATCTTCTTCCTTCTATAACAAAATACAAAAAGAATCTTTATTTGGTTTGAGATCTGGACCAATGGGTTGAAATAAGGATCCAAATAGATGTGAGGTAATACTGTATAGTTTGTGTAGAGCAGAGGGATGTGAATGGCAATAGTCCTCAATGGCTTCCTTTGCATGTGTAAGGTGGGATTCTGGTTCCCATGTATGATCTGTTTCATCCCATCCTTTCCAATATAGTAAATATTTCAGTTTCTTTCCTTTCATCCTAGATCCTACTATGTACTTGACTTCATACTCCTCATGTCCTTCATCTGAGACCTCCATTGCATCTGGGTAAACTATAGGTTGTCCTGATCTTGATAAGGTTTGATCCTAGAGATATTGACTGTGGAGTGTATGGTAATTGAAGCAACTTACTAAAGAGCCCTATTTCACTTAGAGACAATGTGAGTTAGGAGTCAGCACTTTGTGAGGTGAACACAAGAGGACAAGGCTAAGGGTCCTCTGGTGGGGTGTTGCACCTTTATATACTAAACTAGGGTTTATACCTGTTTGTACATATATGGCCCTGTTTGTACACTAGAGCTAAATACACCATTAGTGCTGGGTTTAAATATACATAGCCAAGATAAGAGTCCATAATGCCATTGGCTAATAAATATAGAACATATAGGTTTGTATAGGTTTGGCATAGCCTCATGGAAGTCCATGTGTTGCCTTGTGCACAGCTCAAATAAGAGGGACTTACACTATTGGCTAGGAGTCATCATGAGTGACTATTGCTATTGGCTGAAGAGAGTAGGATCAATGAGCAATATATGCCATTGAGCTAGAATAAATAGGATCAAGATATAAATAGCATGGGAAGCAGAATGGAAGCAGAAGTAGAATGGGTGGAACTTCATGGCTATAAATAGAAGGCACTGCCATAAGGCTATGAGAGTGGATGCAGGATAGGGATGGAGTGGAGGCCTGTATAGCACAATAAGTTATTGAGGCATGGAGAGCCAAAATAAATAGAGAAAAATAAGAGAAAAATAGGACAAAATAGGCCATTTCATAACACTACCCTCTCTCTATAGATTGACTTCCAGGCAATCAAAAGGAAGCAGCACAGCCATGACTAGTGAAGGGCAAGGATGAAAGAGCAAAGTGAAGGTGGCCTGATTCATGTGGAGGCAGTGAGGTGGAGAAGGGTGAGCATGGTGGAAATCTAATAGAGCATCATAAGAATTTGTGAGATTATAGGAGGATTCCCAAGTGCATTCATTGTCAGGATAGCCAAGCCAATGAACCAGATATTCAAGGCAGTGGCCTTTCCAACAAGAATTCACAATGTAGTTGACTTCATTATTCAATACCATGATCTTCAGTAATAGTGATGGAACTGGGTTTGAATGAAGGTTGACCATCAAGTTGTTCCTTGTATGGTTTGATCAGAGAGATGTTGACAACAGGGTGAATGTGCATTGAAGGTGGTAGATGCAGTTCAATAGCATTGTTGCCAACCATCTTGATAACAGAATAAGGACCAATCCATTTCTCCATAAGCTTTCATGATGCACAAGGCAAGTGAAGGTTAGCTGTAGACAACCAGACTTTGTCACCAACTGAGTAAGAAGATGCAGAAGATCTGTGCTTGTCAGCTTGATCCTTCATGTGTGCTTGAGCCTTAACCATGTTGGCTTTAGCCTGATCAAGTACTTCCTGCATTTGGGTGGTGAATCCATTAGTGGCAGATGCTTTGGATAGATGTTGTTCAAATCCCATGCAAGACATGTATGAGTGAGTGAGTTTGAAAGGTGACTTCAAGGTAGAAGCCTGTTTCTTGGAATTGTAGAAGAACTGGGTGAAAGGTAGCCAATCAACCCATTCATCCTGAAGTGAAGAGCCAGAGATACTGCTGTAGATCTCAGTTCATACACTCCATTTGGCCATCAGTTTGAGGATGAAATGCAGTAGAGAGCTTGGGAGTGATCTCTAACTCATTTCATAGGTCCTTCATCACTTGAGATGCGAACTGAGGTCCATGATCTAATACAATGGTTGTGGGTAAGCTATGTTGCTTCCACACATGAGATGTATACAGCTTAGCTGCTTCCAAGGCCATAACCATCTTGTTGCAAGGGATGAATTCAACTTCTTTGGAGAATCAATCAACAACCACCAAAATAGAATCAAATGTGCTGGAAAGGGCAAGATCCATGATGAAGTTGGCTGATATATCTGTCCAAAGATTGTCAGGGACATCAAGCAGATATAGCTTTCCTGCAAGTGTGGTGTTTGATCCTTTGAAGCATGTGTTGGATTAGCAAGTGGGCACACAGCCACCTGACTAACCAGCACTGACAGTCATCACACCTCATATGAACATACACATTCCATCTCTTCAGCACCTGCAGCATGTTCTTTTGGTAGTACTTCTTACTCATTGTTCATACCCAACCCTTTTATTCCTCTTTTGTACTGTACTCTCAAACTACTCAAACTCACTTGTATATAAGTGTATCATATGTAGACAAGCACCTCAATCCACCATATCACACAACTGAGGTGAGCTTTCCATAGCAGCACCTTATCTTGTACTAACCCATACCTAGTTGTGCACTAGGTAATTATATAATATTAGTCCACCATATCATACAACTGAGTTGTGCACTAGTAATCCTACAGGTTATGAGCCCTGCACTCATAGATTGAATCAAGAATCTAGTTAAACTCACAAGTTGCTGATATGTCCACCATCATTCCTGTCATTACTGATACCCTCCCGAGCAACATTCCCAAGCTTGATGTTGGGGGAACCAATTGGGCAATCTTTTCTTTCTGTTTTCAGGTAGCTGTTGAGGCTAAGGACTTGTGGGGGCATTTTGATGGCTCTGACACCAAGCTGAACTATTCTGAGGCGACTATGATGCCAGATGAGGCTACCGAGGTTAGGAAATGGACGAGGGACGAGAGAATGGCGAAACATTTACTTACACAGCACATTCCGGACTCGACTGCACTGCGGGACTACAAGAAAACATCTGTAATGGAGATGTGGAACGCGATTATGAAAGAATATACGGAGAAAGGGGCTTACGCGCAAACAGATCTGCGAGCCCAATTTCTGGAGTCGCGATTACCAAAAGGGGGCGACGTCCGCGAATTTATGGATGGACTGCGGACGAAGCGAGAAAAGTTAGCTGCTGTAGGAGTCGAGATTGACAAGAGAGATTACCGCTCGACGGTCATAAAGTCTCTCCCCGATTCCCTTGCTAACTTCGCCTCGAGTCAACTTACCGCTGCGCGATTATTCAGCACGTCGAAAACGCTGGACCCTGACCTTTTAATTTCCATCATTTCCGAAGAAGCGGATCGCCAGAGGGCGAAGGACTCTCACCGGACAGACAGAATGTACCGTGATCGAGATCGCGACGAGGCCATGTCTGTGCATTCGTCAGGATTTTCTCGAGGACGCGAGAAAGGACAACATGCCAATAGAGACCGGGGCAAACGAAGCCCGCGAATGTGCTGGGAATGCGGCTCGACAGAGCATCTCGCCGCATGGCACAAAAAGGAGAAAAG
>JBBPKB010000891.1:0-10436 GCA_038089035.1 Boletellus dicymbophilus
CAAGGCGAAGAAGACCGAGATCACCGCCCTCCTCCATGAGCTCGCGCGCGACGCTAAGCGCTCCCTCATCCGCGAACGGTCCCGCCGCGAGCAGCTTCTCGCCGAGGCCGTCGACTCCCTCGCGTCCTGGCTCAACGACATCTGGATCGTCGCCTTCGAGTTCCGCACCGACTTTGCCCTCGCACACTCCTGTCTCCTCTACGTTTGCGACGCCCTCGATCAGATCGGAAACGGCTGTGGAAGGCATCCCTCTCTCTCCCGTCCCTCTCCAAGCCCTGCTCACCGCCCTCTCTTCCCAGCTGCAAGTGTCCCTACTCCGCCATGTTCGTCCCCATCCGGATCACCCGATCCACCGGCAAGTTCGTCCGCTCCTTCTTTCTCAATGGCGCACACAATCTCGAGGCCGTCGCTCTCTGGATATGGCGCGACCTCTTCGTCGCCCTCCTAGCCACCGGCTCGAAGCGTCAGCGCTCTGCCATCCCACAGATGCTCGACGATATCCGCGTCCTCCTCGGCTGGCGCGCCCTCGAGCTCCTCTTGTCCGGCGGCACAGATCGTACGTATCCTTGTCTCCTGTCCATCACCGCGCTCACCCCTCCTCCAGTGTTCTCCGATGCCGACATCACCGAGGATCCTGCCGCCCCGTCCGTGTCCGAAGAACACCCTTCATCGTGGCAGGATATTGTCGTCGACGAAAGCGACCAGGACTACATCTCCGATCACTGCTCCACCGCGTGTGATGAGCATATCTACCCAGAGTCCTTTTGTGCCCCTCACTGGTCGTGGCGCATCACCAACCAGCAGCCACGCCTACGCAACCTCGTCCACGCCGCCCTCCTCAACCTCTTCAAGGTCGCCCCCACTGGCCCCCTCTACTCGAGTATGATCGCCATCGCCGACGACGAAGAAGACCTTGAAGAACAGCTCCACCCGCTCCTTATGTCCGTTTCCGGTCGCTCGTCCGAAAACCTCGCCGCCGCCCTCCGCATCCTCTCCATGAGCAACCGCTCAGATAGCCTCAACAAGCTCATCCACTCACACAAGCACCTCCTCCGTCCGCAGGACGCCTCTGCCCTCCAGTTTGCCGTACTCATCATGTCCACAAACTTCTTCCACCGCGCCTTCGCCACGTCCATTGTTGAGGAGGAGCTCGCAGACGTCTCCAATGCCTTCCGTGCCGCCGTCCGCTTCAACTTTGCCAACATCGACACCGATGTCAACAAGACAGAGCTCTCCCAGATCCTCGCCCTCCCCGCCGACTCCCTCAACCGCCGCACGCGCGTGCAGCGCTGGGTCAAGGGCATCCTCACGCCGCTCCAGACCGACAACTCCCACCCCATGGCCCTCGCCGCACTCATGATTGGCATCCCGCTTCCGCCTGGGGTCGACGGCGCAGAGGAGGGCGACATGCTTGGATACTTTGAGGTCGACAGCGACGATCCCGAGATGGAGGATCTCCGCGAAGAATTTCGCCCCAACATCAGGGTGCGCCTCCAGGGATGGATCGACACTGCCGTCGCGATCAAGGGCGGGTCGGCCGTCCTCAGCAGGGTATATGCTGACCTCGTGGGCAATATGCCGTTTTTGAGCGGTAAGGACGTCGTTGAGGAGATGTCTGTGCGGTGGGTTGTCTCTCTACGCATCTGATTGTTTTTTTTTATTTCTTATTCCTAGGATGTCTGACCGGCCAAGCAAGATGCACGTGTCGGACGCGCTCGAGGCATTCGGGGAATTTTGTGACAAGCAACGGGCCAAGATCCGGGCCGCAAAAGGAAAGGGCAAAGCGGTCACGAAGGAGAGGAGCTCGAGGTCAAGTACTACCACTAGTAGTTGCGCCACTTCCATGCCAGGATCCGACTCAGCGGCACGGTCGTCGAATGTGCTGCCGAGGCCAGATCCTGACATTGAAGGTCTCGACTGAAGGTGGTTTGCATGACGTTGTCGGCGTTTTCTCTTGTTCATTTGTTCTTTTTTTTGCTGTGTTGCCGTACATAATGTACGCTTTTTTCATGGCTATACTACTGCGTGGTTTCAGTCCACAACACACTTTGATACTAATTCGCATTTTTTGGACAAGCAAGCTTCCATTCAAGTATGTAGTACATAAATACTAATGTCGTGATTATAGTGGGTGTGATAAGATACGCGAGGTAAATAAACATGGGTAAACAGTTGCTCCGCAACACCTGCTTATATTCCCGATTTGGGCATTTCTTTGTGGTCCCTTGTCCTAGTCCTTCGAACGAAGTAGCGATCAAGCTCCGGGGAGATGAACCCCGAACTATAACCGCGTCCGATGTTCCCAAAATACAAGGACTACCCCATTTATGGAAACTCCGGGTCATACAGGAACGAAGAACTGTTGTTTTAGATAGAAACCGTCAATCCGGGTTTTCACACGCACGACCCCGATATGACGTGCGACGAACATTGGATATACGACCCAAGCCGGCCAGCGACGCGTATATATACATACAATGTTACCCTCAGCCCCTTCTCATCTCAACTCCCTAGCCTCTTTTTCCCTTTGTACGTCACCTCAAAAATCAGTCCTTGAGGCTTTCTCTCATTGTCTCTGCCCTTTGCCCTCTGCCATCAGGCACATCATCTTTCCTTTGATTTGAGCAGGGGCTCGTTAACTATCTCCCTTTGACAAACGCAAAACTGTGTTAATCTTTTTCTCCTCTGGGCACCCTTTTAGACAGAAAGAGATGAAATTCGTCCTGTTTCGTCCCACTTTCATCGGCACCTCCGCCTCTGCTGCTACTGGCCTCGCGTCCTCGTCCTCGGTGACGACGGCCACCTTTATGGCTGTCCTCCGGGCCCTCATGATCCTCTGTCTCTTCCAAACCCTCGTCTCCGGTGAGCCCTTCCCTTCCTCTCCCCCACTTCTTTTTTTTTTTGCATAATGAACGGGTGGCTCATATTCCAACTAGGCGTGTGCGCATCGCCGGCGCCGCAGTTCGGCAGACCCCAAATGCACGTCCTCGATGAGACCAACACAGGCAGTGCAGCAGGTCCGGGCGAGTGTGGCAGACCGCCTGTCTCGTCGCAGGTCGCGGGTCATACCTACACCCCCACCGCGACGCTCGTCAACCCGTGTCCGACCGGTTCCGAGTCTCCGAGCGCTGTTGTTTTCGACGCGAGTAGCTCTAGCGTGTCGGAAAGTGGGAGCTCTATGGCTGCAGCGGCTTCTACGACGTCCGTTACGAGCGGCGCGTCTGGAGCGCGCGCGCACGCGAGTACGATGACGAGTATGGGTGCAGGCGCGGGCGCCGCGGTCGCCTTGGCTTTTTTCCTCGCGCTATGAAAAAATATTGGCCGAGCCTCTTTCTATTTTTCTCTTTCTTTCCGCTTTGCTTCTCTCGGTGACAACCGCATGCGAAGTCGCCTTCGTCTCTCCAAGAAAAAAAAACAAAATAAAAAAACATATACTTGCTCTCGTTCTCTCTCCTATCCCCGGCCTCTCGCTTCTCCCTCTCTTTCGGACGCTCAGGAACTTGGAACGTGAGAAACACGTCGAAGTATTTCCGGCGCTGTTTTTCTATAATGTTGTTTATCTGTAATCGTATTCTCTTCCTCCCTCTCTGGTCTCTATTATCTCGTTTCCCTAGACTACTTATCCCTGTAGCCACCATGGGTCGTCGTCGCTTTTCTTTGTATTAGCTCTTCTTCGTCCCACTACATAGTTTCACTGTTGTCACATTAGCTACCCGGACATCGTCGACACTGTATCCTCTATCCCTCGTTGGTACACTGTATTCTGAGTCGTTGCCCCCCCCTTCCGGTCCTTGTGTCCCTCGAACTTTCTTTCAGTACATCTGGACCGCATAGTTTCTTGTATTTGTTGGTACGCAAACATAAACATAGACTTTGTTGACCGAAGAACTTGAACGCATGCAGGTGTCAAAAGAAAGTAAAGGTATATGTACACCGGACTATATACCACCACGCGTACTTACAACGTCGGTTTCAGAAAAAGAAAAAGCAGTGACTTGAAATGCTCAGGCTTTGGACCCAACATGCCCGGGAGGTTTGGCCCGGAGTCGGTCACTCACCTACCACGGGCCCAGACATGAGGTGAGCTGCTGTCGATCTCGCTGTTGAGGGAGCCTCAGCCGCATTATCTTTCATCGAACGCGTCTCCGGCGCAGTATTATTGACAACTTGAAACAAGCTTATCGACCGGTCCTAGTAGGAGCCGCGTGGATGGGCTCGTCCCCAAGTCCCCGGGCTAGCAGACTCCGAAAAAAGTCGTCCCGGAGGTGGCTTGAACACGGTTCACTTGCCGCTGTTGCCGAGGGGTACTTGAAAGAAAGAAAAAACAGGTTTCATCGAAGATACCTTCTTCCATGGCAGGCTTTCAGTGCCACTTCTGCGATCGTGGCAGGCTCGAGCTACTAGATGTGCATCGCGCACGTCACAGTCGGCCCTCGGTCAAGGATCCCCTTATCTACTTCTGGGTGGCGTTCGATCGGTCTCCTCTGGGCGTATCCGCATGGCGAAGTGTAATACGTGTTCGAGCGACGGGCTCAGGCTCTGGGTCTCGTACTACATAATGCTTACGGCTCCTTTATGAACGAGCCTTAAAGATGGCAGGATCGAGATCCGCTTGAAGCTACCGCCATCTTCAAAAGAAGGCCCGCACTGACACAGCGAAGAGGATGGAAGTGGCGTACCTTGTGAAGGTAGTTTGTAAGTTTTGCTCTTCAAATAACAGATCTGTCATGGTACAAGAACCGTCCCGTTATGGAAAATTGTAACTGCCAGCTGCCATGCCACTGGCAGGCAATCTAGTACAAGCTGAACCTCAAGTTGACACAAACAAGTTTTTACCCTTTCACTGAAACGTGGAACGATCCCCCCGATATGACAATCCTTGTACCATCTGGCCAGCGACGCAGATGCATAAAATATTGCGTGCAGTTTCGATATTCTCTCATTTCGTCTCAGGTCACCTCTCCATCCTCTCCAGCTCGCTCACTCTTTGTGCGTCTTTGAAATCTGTGCCTCAAGGCTTTCCATTGTCTCTCCCTCGAAAAAATTTCCGGGTCTTGCCTCCTGGCCATTCCCGCCCTCATTATCTGAGCAAGGGCTCTTGCCGTTGTCGAATCCTTCTTTTTTGCTCTGCCGACACGCCACACGCAAGCAGACGTGTTCAACTTTCCCTCATTTTTATTTTTATTTTTTAAAATAATAATCGAGCTATGAAGTTCGTCGTGTTTCGTCCCACCATCATCAGAACCACCCCTGCTTCTGGCGCGTCCTCATCCTCGGCGACGACGGCCACGTTCATGACCGTCTTTTGGACCCTCATGATACTTTGTCTCTTCCAAACCCTCGTCTCCGGTGAGTTCCGAGTTCTCCCGTCCTCACCCCATTCTCTCCAGTTCCGACCCCTCCACACGTTCCCTCTCCGTCTACTAAACGAACAAACTGGCAGAAGCTGACATTCGAAATTGACAGGCGTGTGCGTATCGCCAGCGCCGCAGTTTGGCAAACTATACTATTTACATGTCCTCGACGAGACCGACAACGACAACGCCAAGACACCAGATACTACAGCAGATCCGGCTGGCAAGTGTGACACACTGCCCGTCTCCTGGTCGTCGCCCAATGTCGCAAGTTACACGCCCACCGCAATCGCCAACCCGTGTCCGACGATGTCTCCAGACGGTGTTCTTGATGTCAGTAGTAGTGGCAGCAGCAGCGTTGGTGCGGGTGTGGAAAGCGGGAGCTCCACGACCACAGCGGCTTCGGTTTCGGTGACGCCATCCTCTGCGGGGACAAGCGGCGCGTCCGGTATGCGTGTGGGCATGGGCGTGAGCGCCGCGGTCGCCTTGGCGTTCTTCCTTGCTTTCTGAAATCTTGGCCTCTCTGAGCTCTAGGCTTCACGTTCTTTTTCTTTCTCTCTCGGGTCTGTGACTCGCGTACATACGAAGCTCTCTAAGAAAGAAAGAAAAACTTCTTTCTTTTCCTCCTCCCCTCCTCTTTTATCTTCATTCTTTTTTCTGCATTCTTTTATCGGACGCTCGGAAACTTGGAACGATGAAAACCGTCGAAACTTGCCAGCGCTGTTTCTTTCTATACTTTTTTTAAAAAAAATTTGATGTTATCTGTATCGTATCCCGAGTCCCTCACCCCTCCGATCTCGCTCTCCTAAACTGTGTTTTCTTTTCTCCATAAGTTCCACCCATAGCCCAGATGTCCCCTCTGCATACACAATAATACTACTAGTTGTCTATACGTGTTATAGTACCCCGCCTTCCCTCGTTTGTATCAATTGTGATCATCGTACATATCGCGATGACACTACAGCGGATCGTTCAAAACTTTGAGGATGGTGTCGCGCGAGAAGTATCGATGATTCCCTGCCATAAGTCCGAGCCAAGTTGAACGCTGTCCAACCCGCCTAAGTCTGTCGCTTGTGGCTGAAAATTGGTCGATAGCATTTTGAACCCAACATGTCGTTAGCTCACGTAGAGTGCCCCTTTCATGAAGTCGCCCGACAATAAACCGTGAGAAAAGAACAAGCTGGTGTACACAGCGGACATACCAGCACCGCTTTGTGGATTGGAGATCGGGTACTTGCAACGCGACGCATATGATTGCCAACATCTATTGTATGTACGGTACTACCGCCTTGATCGTGTTAGACCACGACCTAGGCCAGAACAAACAGCTGCTTAGTATAACAGTGGCTCCTAGTCTGAAACTCTCGGGTCCGAGTAATTCACCTCGCTATCCATGGTGAAAGGCTTCAAGTTAATACATATCAGTGATCGGATTCTGTTCCCAATAGGCGACAGTAGTTCATTCTAATAAGCCCGTTCAGTACAAAAACACAATAGATACTCGCAACAACCAAGCTCAAGAACTCGGGTCAGGGAGTAAGTAAAGGTACTACACAAGCCCGAACGAAATATTCGTGGAATCTGAAATCCTTGGTCAACTCTGGATGAAACGTCGTCAGCAGATGGTTTCCCTGCTGAACGGCAACAATTCTTCGTGGATCGTCTTCACCCTGCAAGGGTGTCACCGTCTGAGACTTTGGAACCACTTCAGGAGGCAGACAAGCGATAACACGTATTGGTGGATGATTTGGGGAGTCGCGCAACGCTTTAATGACCTGGCGAATGTCTCATGCAGTCAACACATTGCACTGGAAGCCGCAGGAACATACGGGCGCTCGGATGAAGATGCCAGTAAAAGTTTTTTGCGGATTTTGTAGCCCTTTAACAGTCAGTGGGGCCTCGAAAGAGTCAACCTACCAAAGTAAAGACGGTTATACCCAGGTCGTGCCTACACGATAGCTCGACGAACCTGCGGACCCCAGCCATTTCGAGCGACGGTGAGCGTCATTCCGTTCAACAGCTCTTGTCCACCCCGTTTGGGGTTCTCCACATTCTCAGCGAGGAGGATCGCACCTGCGCAGGTGCCCCAGATCGATTTTTTCTTGGTAAACTCCCTGAGAGGCTCTAAAAGGCCTGCAAGGTTGGCCAGAAGGGCGATCGTCGTAGACTCTGCGGAGCGTGAGAAGCAATGACATTGGCGGGTAGTACCACACGGCGCTTGCCTCCACCCGGTATGATCAAGCCGTCACATTTGGCCAAGTCGTCTGGGGTGCGCACCAAGATCGGGGAAACTCGAATGGGTGAGGTTAATTTTCGGAGAGCGTTCTCGTGTTCCGCGAAAGCACCTTGAAGAGCTGGTATGATAAGCTTGGGTCAGAGGGGTCTCTTAGCAAGGTGACGACACTTGCCGAGAATGCCAATGACTGTATTATCTTTCATTATGAGTGGTTAGGTCGATTCCAGCAGCAGTCCGGAACTATGCTAAAGTTTATGAGATCAAGTAGGAATCGGGACACCAAGGATCATAATTAGAGTAAAAAAAATTGCTTCCCAAACTGTACTGCACCGCCACATATACCGAGTATCTCCGACATCGATATCCGTATCGCGTTCTACTTACCTCGAGACACTTTCACGCGGTGATAACTTATTTATAGTAACATCCTATACTTCTGGTAAAAGTGTGCGCACTACATCAAAGCATCGCTCGCAAAAAACGGTCCTTCGCAAGGAATTCGAGGATCCTCATAGGCCCGACTGAGATCGGGCATTCAACGCAAGATGTATCAATAGCCCTGGGGCCACTTTTGTATTGCTTGAGTCCCAGCGACGGCGCGACCCAGATTATCGTTTGTCCCTCTCTGCAGATTGATGTGTCCATGGTATTAGGAAAGGTTCATTAATTTATTCCGAAACTCGAGCTACACGTGTTTTAGTAGGTTGGGAAAAACAGAAACTTTTTGTTCAAATCCCTCTGTATCTGTTCATCACTGGACGATTTATTTGGCGGAATGATTCAATTGAACAAAATCTTAGCGGCTGGGCATGAAACCCACATATGTACGACAAGCGTACTTTAACCAAACCGTTAGGGTGTTAGGGACAATCGCAAGTCATCTTGAAACATTTGGAAACAACAAATGTGTGTGATTGGAGTGATGGGTTGATTGATGATACAGTTTTGAGTCGCCCTTTGATACGGATCTGAATCCATGTCTACTCCGGCTTTTCCCGAAGTGGAACACCTTTCGCGCCGGGCCGACGGGTAGCACCGTGTGAAGATTTTGTGATGACTAATGCACAGCTGTCGCATTTTTGTTTCTCTCACCTTAACCACCAACATCGTACGGTGACTCCTCTTCATGTCTGAGCTCGACGCTGACCTCTATGGTGGTAAGAATACTACATTCCGCTTACATATTCATCTTCACCTTGCCTTTTTTGTTAGATCTTTACGGAAATGACGAAGCCGACTTTGCGCCTGCCGTCGAATCTCACGAGCCGAAAGCAGACGAGTTCAAAGCGGAGGTTCTTGAAAATTCAGTCTCACCAGTCACCAAAACTTTTGAGTTGAAGCCGGAGTCAAAAGCGACCACTCCTACTTTCCAATCAATGCAGCCGGAATATGCGGAATCCCTTGATGGTTCCACCATAACGTCGACGCAAATAGCTGCTCCACAAAATGTACCACAACAAATTCCCACGTATCAACAACCGTCAGATTATTCTGTAGATGTGTCGGGGTCGGGTTCGTACGACCGCCCTAATATGCCCGAGCGCAGCGTACGGCCCTCGGAGATGAAAGACGAAGGGTGAGTGGTTGCAAATTCTCTACGCTAATCATGGGTACCAGTGTTACCATTGTTGCTGCGCTTGTCGGTATTGCTGGGTTGTCGGCAAGTAAAAGTGTAGTCGGTTCATCGTCTCGCCTAGCTACTCGAAGTCTGTCGACTAGGACTAGGCTAGCTCTAGCGTACAGTCTAGTCTAAAACTAGGCTAAAAAACAAAAACAGCCTTCTCAGAGACAGTAGCGTCCCCTTTATTTCTCCTCTGTTATAACATCCCCTGTCCTTTGCAGATAACTAATAGCAAGTTTGCATTTTTCATATCCTCATCTACGCCGTTCGCTCCTGTCAACTTGATGCGCGTGCCAAACTCGGATTACTATCTATAGCAAGATGTTCATTGGCGGCCTCAACTGGGATACAACAGATGGTACTTACATTGTCATTAATTTTGCTGTAACCGTTCAGTAGTACTGAAACAAGCGTCTCTCCGTACCAGAGTCGCTCAGAAACTACTTCTCGCAATTCGGTAAAGTAGATGCATGTACTATCATGCGCGATGCAGCTGGACGGTCGCGGTGTTTCGCTTTCTTGACGTTTGAAGACCCAGCGAGCGTTAACGCCGTGATGGTGCGGGAACACTTTCTGGATGGCAAGATTGTACGTACAATGTCGTATTTACCATTTGGACTACGTTGCTCATATCCGTTTCTTGACAAGATCGATCCTAAACGAGCGATACCAAGACAGGAACATCAACGAGCGACCAAGCTGTTCATCGGTGGTCTTGCGGGTAGCGTGACGTCTGAGTCAATGCGCGAATTCTTCTCCCAGTTCGGAAAGGTTATTGACTCAACAGTCATGCTGGATCGCGAGACAGGACGAAGTAAAGGCTTTGGTTTTGTTTCATTTGAGGACACCAATGTCCAACCTTTCCTCGGTTTCGGAAACTTACAAATTGATGGGAAACTGGTAAGTCTCGGACGCCGCTGAGACTTGAAACAGGATATGTTGATGGTCGACTCGGGCGCTCTTTCCAGATTGATGTGAAATTGGCCCAACCACGGTACCAACGAGACCACTTTCAGGAGGACAGTGTCCAACCACAATTCGGAACCGCGCGGGCGGGCACTGGGACTGGCGGTGCGAGCGGGGTGGTTGCTGGTGCCGCCGGCACCGGTTTCAATGGGCAGGGGGGCTTCCCAGGTGTGCAAGCCAACGCTAGCGCAATGGGCGGAAACCAAGTGGGCAACACGCCGTTCGACCCGCAGGCGCTGGCACAGCTGTATACACGTAT
>JBBPKB010000892.1:0-10434 GCA_038089035.1 Boletellus dicymbophilus
TTGTTGCTGTTGTTTTATGAAGTAAACTTTTTGGCTTCTGTCTTGGGACAGCCATGCCTTTGAGACCTGCTGTGCCATTTGCAATGTTTGCACATGCTAGCTGGTTTCCTACAGTTATACATGAAGAGTCCTGTTTCTCCACAGTTGAAACATATAGCCTTGCTTCTAGGAGAGGATCTCTCTATGCAGAGAGCATGGATACCAAAATCAGTGCTTGTGGTACATGATGTGTTATCTTCTGCTTCTGTATTGACAATATTCTAGGTTTCCAAAGAGTCATATTGCACTATAGATTTGTTGCATAGGCAATCTCATTTATGGTGTCCCTTGTGGTAACCACATGAGTTGCAATGTCATGGGAACTGCTCAGTAGAGTCATAGCTGCAATAATCATCTGAATTCCTAGAATCCTGTTCTTCTGCTGAGGTGGATATCTCATTTATATCCAGTGATGTGTTCATGTCTGAACCTTCCATGAATTCAAGGCATTGTGGATTCATTTCTGAATCATCTGAGAGTCCAAATTGAATAGAGGATGGGATGTTTCCATGTTCAACAACTGAGGGTTTGGTGACAGGTTCATCATGCAAAAACTGATCAGCTGTGAGGGATGGAAATGAAGATTGATTTTGAAAATACATAAGGTTGTCAGGGGGATAACTTCATGACCTGATCAAGTGAGAAGTATTCTATGTGGTCGAAATACTGAGTCATATCCTGGTGATGTACTTCATCATCCAATGTCAATTCTTCTGACTGTGAATGTGAATCTTTATGCCAAGAGGTATCAAGGTACTGGAAAGATTCCTGCATTGTGAATCTTGTGTCTGAAAGACTATTCTCCAATTCTTCTAGTATACCAAGATTTGGAGTGCTGAAGGCTGATTCTGAGAGTTCCAAATCTGAATTGCCTGGTGCCAGTAAGAGATCCTGAGATATAAGGGATTTTTTGTAATCAATGTTGATCACATCAATAGTAGACTTCATTGTAGGAGATTCTTCAACTGCTACTGTGGTGATAGTGTCTGATTGTGCATCCAAGAAGGTGCTAGTGCCAATGCTGGTGAAACTGTACAAAAGATATCACCTGAGTTCTCTAGGAGTTTGTGAAACTGTAACAGAGGCATCAAATAGATGCCTTTGCAAATCTTTATTCTGGTGTCTGAGAATCTTCATGTGTTTGCTAGCCACTTCTGCAACTTTCTGTGCTTGTGCTAGGTTCATGGTAGAGGTAGATAACTGGTCTGCTACTGAAGATAGGGAAGTGCCAAGAGTATCATCTAAATCCGGTGGTACTTCTTTGAGATGGGAGAAAGTAAATTCATCATCTAGATGCATTGCTGCATTGAAGAGTTCGTCTGCTGAAAAGATCTCTTCTTCTGGAAGTTCATATATATGATCCATGTCTGATAGACTGTCATGATGCAGAGGAGAAGAAGCAAGTTGTCTGTGAATTAAATATCTTTGCATCTGATTATACAATGGGGAATGCATTGGGAGTTCTGAGATGACAAAATGTTGTCTGAAGATAGAGTTTGTACTCTTCTGGGAAGTGCATCCTAATGAAAGGGACTTCAAATGTGAATACTGCTTGAGTGGGTTTGTCTGAAAGTACTTTTGTACTTCCATGTAGTACACAGAAATAATCCTATTTGTTACTTCTGGGCAAAGAGAGAGTAGAAATCCTAATGAAAGGTTCCACATGTGAAACTTGTTTGCTTCAGAACTTTGGAAAGTCCTAATAAATAACTGTTCTAAGGAAAAGTAACCCTTGGTATGTGTGTTTCAGAATTAAGCAATCCCTTGATCCTTTTACCAATGCAAGGCCTGGATGTTGGCTTGCTGGGTTCCTTCTCTGAGAATGAAGTGAACTTGTTTCTGCTGGAAATGCACTTTCTTCTTAAGGCTTGACCTAAGCAGTACTAAGGTATGATGTGATGGTGTTCATCTGGTGTGTGAATTCTCATAGTGTCTTAATGGCAAGTAGATGGTAGCCTGCTTCAAGATGGTTGAATACTGAAAAGGTTGACTAGGTACTGTCTTTTCAACTAATGTTCTGCTGCCAAATAGAAAGGTCCTGAGAACTTCTGCAAGATTCTTGAACATGCGATGGGAGAATGGTTCATAATGTGGTTCCAAAAAGACTAAGCTGTCTTTTTCCTAAAGATTTGAGCTGGTAGGAAGCTCAGGCTCAACCTAAACTGAGGTGTCCTAATTGTTCAGAAAAGAGCTGCCCTCTTTCCTAATCAATGTGTGCATTGGGCTTGATTTCCTAAAAGACTATCTATCTTTTCCTATGACTGGTATGAATAGATTCCCAAAAGAACTGCCCATTCCTTCAACTGATTCATATGCAATGCTTGTCTATTACAGACACTCAAAATAATCCAAAACAACAATATTGTAGCAGAGTCTGTGCTGCTCTGAGGTGGATATGATAACTGTGTAATGCTGAGGTGTATGAGAAAATTTTCTTCTCTGCTTGAAAGCTTGTCTGAAAACTTTCAAGAATAGGTGACTGCTTCTTTAACCTATTATAATGCCTGGTGAAGGTGAAGACCAAATTCAAAAGAATTTGTCTTTCCTAGTAGACTGATGAACATGATGGCTGTGATTCTACAGTTGCTTCAACTGAGAATATGTCCTAATGAAACTGTCCTAGTGAAACAAATAGTCTCAAGGGATAGTTAGGTTCACCTAATGAGTTCCTGATACTTGAAAGATTCCAACTGAAAAGATAGATCCTAGTGAAAAATCTTGCTGAGATGGCAACTGATTTGCCAAGACCTGTGAAGAAAAACTCTGTGCATTTGAGACATGTAAAACTGTCTTCTTCCTCTTGTTACTGACACTGGGTGTTACAGCACAGTATTTTTCACCCATTTTTCTGACACTTTTTGGCCTTTCCTGACCTACCCAACACCTCTACACTGTTGTCACTACACTTCTGCACTCTATGGAACTCTGATCCACACCATCAGCACAGCCTCTCCACACAGCTGGCACAGCCTTCCCTTATCATCCAATAGCATTACCAGCTCAACAGTCCTCCTGATCCTAAATGGAACCCCTGATCCTATTCCTGATCCTATTCCACCTGGCCCAATCACATAGCTTGCTCTTTGATCCTACATTATCCAATCAATGGCACAATGCCCTCATGACCCCTTAATGACTCATCATGACTACTGGTCAATGGCAGTAAGCCCTCTTATCTTGGCTGTGCACAGAAACCCATGAGGCTATCCTAAAGGCTATATGAACTTATGCATGGAACTCCTTTTTCTTTTGATCCTATTTATTATTCTACTTACTGCTTTATTTATTGAAACCCAGCACCAATGGCATATTTAGCTCTAGTGTACAAATAGGGCCATATATGTACAAACAGATATAAACTCTAGTTTAGTATATAAAAGAGTGACGCTCCACCAAGAGCCTCAGTTTGCTCTCTTGGTGTTTCTCACTCATTGGTTCACTAAGACCACTCCCTCAAAGTGCTTCTATACCAGGACACTTTGTTGCAGGGTTGACTATAACCAACTGAAGTGTACTCACCCAGTCAATTCTTTGAAACCATACATCAACCTCAACATTCTCAATTGCCAACTTGTTGCTAGCACACAACAACCTTGGTGGTTTGTTTTGTTGCTTTCTTTGTCCAGTCTTTGACTGTGATACCATTCAACACTCAGACCTTTGAGTGGTTGTTTCACTGGATGTCATGTTGATGATACTGATAATACTAATGTCTTGCTGTACTCTGAGTAGTACTTGTAAGAAAAACTAACTGTTCCAATAAAGCAAAAGCTTTCAATGATGTTGTGCTGGATGTAACTACTGCTATAGGGGCCAATGGCTCAATCTAACAATTTCCTAGTGAAACTTGATAATACTATGCTAACAAAGCATCTTGTAAGGCTTGCCAATAACAATAGTCTGATAGCTTGATGTGACTTGTTCATGATAATCTTGGGGTAGCAATGACCTTTTGTCCTAGTGATAATTCCTGGTGTTCATTGGTGATGCATGCCCTAAGAACATTCTGGTAACTATTGCTTGTACAGCAATGACTGCTTTTCTGTTCCAATATACTGCTAGCTTGGTAACTAGTAACTTGCAACTTGAGCACTGTGTGTTTCTGAATAGGTTCAGCCTAGAGCCCAAACTGCTAATATTGGCTTCTGGCCCAAAAGTGATGCTTGCTTTCCTACTTCACAGCTAACAGCTGCAATGGCCACAACCATTTCATGCCAACAACACAACAGCCAACAACTGTTAATCAACCTAGGGCCCAAAAAGGTGAATGAAAGATGGCCTCTTCCTTTAGGAAATCAGAATGTACTACAGCACCATTGATTAAGATGGGTGGTAGTCTCACACCTAAGATCAAAACTGAACCAATTGTGGTGCAAAGCCTAAGCCATGATCACCCTGAGATTCATCCTGCTTTGGATAGCTAATCTAATGCAAAGAGCAAATCAACCTTTCTTGATGTTTGATGAACAAGAAAGTGTAAGTTGTGAGAAAAGTACTCCTAGGATCTCTATGAAGAAAATTGTGACTGAATGGTGAAAAAGACAGCCTGTTGGAACCAAAAACAAAGACTCTTCCAATCCTTCAATGCCAATACTCCTGTCTGCTGTCTGCAATGTTTCTGCACAGCAAGTATGCACCTGTCCAACAGTAGGAAGTCTTGTCCTAGTGAAGCAACCCACAAAGGTAGCTATGACAATGATTGTATCCATTGTCAAGATTTTGCAGTGGTAAACACCAATGAGCCAACCAGCCCCCCAAGTAACTCAATGAAGAGCACCTAGTAGAGAATCCCAATGATACACCCTTGTGAGGAGATATCAGAGAGGACAAGACTAGAGGGCATTTGGTGGTGGTGTCACACCTTATATACTAAACTAGAGTTTACATTTGTTTGTACATATGTGGTCCAGTTTGTACACTAAGCTAAATATGCCATTGGTACTGGGTTTGAATATACACAGCCAAGATAAGAGTCCATTATACCATTGGACAATAAATATAGAACATATAGGTTTGCATAGGTTTGACATAGCCAATGGAGTAGAAGGTGGATAGCTGAGCACAGGTATGCACTGGTTTGCATAGCCATGCAGAAGTCCATGTACAGGTTCATGCACAGCCTAGATAAGAGGGCTTATTGCCATTGGCTAGGTGAGTCAAGATGAGTCATTGGGAGTCAATAAGTTAAGGGCAGGTCATTGAGTGGTATGTGCTATTGGCTGGGGGAACCAGGATCAATGAGCAACATATGCCATTGGACCAGAATAGATAGGATCAAGAGCATAGCCATGATAAGGTGGGCTATTGCTATAGATCAGTATAAATAGATGGATAGCCAGAGTACAGGAAAGTGGAATAGAAGCAGAAGCAGATCAAAGGAATGCCATAGGGGTTCTGTGTCCATATATGGAAGCACTGAGATTGCTGTGTAAACAGAAGCAGAAGTGGTGATCTGATGAAGTGGAATTCCATTGAGCAAGTAATGCTAGTGGTTGGACACTGGCATGTGGCTGTGGGAGTGTGGCTGTGTCGGACAGCCATGCATAGCTTTGTGGCAATGTGCTGGGTAACCAAAGGGGAATAAATAGAGGAAGAGATGGAAAAGGAAAGGTGATGAGAATAGGATAAGAAATGGTAGATGGAGGCATGAATGAGTAAAGAATGCTGAAATAAATAGGGATAAATAAAGGAAAAATCTGCCCATAAAATACCCATAAAACCCATATCATAACAGCAAGTAGTATTTATTTTGCACTCTTGAGTTTCTTGGAAATCATCTTTCTATTCTTGGTCTTGTATCTTATTGTTTGGTTTTTTGCCAAACCACACACTTTACCATCACCCCAGAGAAATCGGATTTATCACGGTGTTAGGATTCAAGTTCTTTTGCAGAATCACAGAGTAGAACATACCTATAGACATTAGTCAATATGGCTAATCAACCAGCAAACATTATGCTTGAAGCATGGAACAATTTGGTTACTGGCTACAATCAAGCATTTAAAGACATTCCCAATGCTAAGATAGTAGTGGACACTGCCAACCAAAGGGTTCAATCACTAGAGCAACAGAGAGAGGCTTTGCAGGAATCACTGGATTGAGCTGACAAACTATGTGTGGACATCAATGACAAAGCTACTGAAGCAGAGCAACACACTCATAATCTTCTAGGAGTTGGACTATGGGCTGATGCAGCAGATGGACAAGGAGCTACACATGCTATTGCATCTTCTAGAACCAACAAGGTCGAGATATTCTCAGACCCTAGCACCTATGCAGGATCCATGAAAGATTTTGATGAGTAGTGGACCAAGATGAGAGCATGGCTCAACTATAACCTGAAACAGTTCACATTGGACACCCTGGCAGGACAGAAGAATCATGCCTATGCAGTGCTTTCATGCCTGAAAGGACAGAAAGGTTCTTTCTATGCAGAAGTCAAACTAGAAAGACTTTCACAAGGAACATCCATCCTTGCACAATAGAGGAATCTAGTTGCTGATATTGAATCACCTTTCAGACCAGTCCTTCAGCAGGATTGGGCAAGCAACAGACTTATTGGATTCCACCAGGAATCACTATCAGTCAATGCCTTTTGCATAGAGTTCTTGAATCTCTAGCATAAGACAGGTCACAAAGAACAAATTGGACTATGGGTTTTGGAGCACAATGTCAGCAATGACGTCATGCTTGAGATCTTCAAGCAAGGACTTCACATGGACAATGTCAACAAAGCCTTGACAAACTTCAGGAAAGTTGGAAAGACTGTGGAAGAGTTCAAGCTCTTCTCTTGACCTGTTTAGCATCACTCAGGATTGGCTACTAAGGAAGAACACAAAACCATCCATCAAGCAGCTTATTCTCTTGAGAATGAATATGATCAAGATTATAGTATCCATGCTTTCCACACAGAGAGATCCTCTCCTGGAAAAATGGCTACATGTTTCAACTATGGAGAAACAGGACACTTTGCATGTTTATGCAAGAAACCATCTAGTGTCTGCAAACACTGTGGATTTCAAAGAGGGTTTCACTGGTGTGATTGTCACAAGGAATGACATTCCAAACAGTTTACTCTCTGAAACAATGACAATGAAGATGACCATTGGGGAAACACAAAGGGCATTAGAAAACTCTATCACACCCATGAGGAAGATGAAAGTCCTACTCATGTGTCTATCAGGAATACATCTTGTGATGAGGCAAAAGCCTTCTTCTTTGACATGAAGGAGAATAAGGAGAGAAGTACTCAGAGAAAAGGAAAGGTGATGTGAATCATCTAGGAACTTGTACTGCTAGACCAAACCCCTATGGTTTGAAAGAATTGGATTCACAGCCAGTGGAGTCTTGAGTTGAACTTGAGCTTGGCAGGGGCTTCAAACCAGTACTTCATTCCACTATCAATCACCTAGAAGTTGATCATTCAGACCTTCAAGAAATTAGGATTCAGTCTATGGGACTATGTGAAATCTCTCTACCTATAAAGGTTTCACTGGGATGAAAACAACACACTTTTGTAGATGTCCAGGCCTTAGTGGATAGTGGAGCTAATCATACCCATGTAGATAAAGAATGGGCCAAGAAGAACAAGATTCCCCTGACACTTAGGGAAAGTGTAAGGTACCGATATTTTCTGTGTGTTGCTGTTTTGACTTTTGGGCCACTGTTACTTTTATTTTCATGTTTCACTTCTTCCGCTGTCACTTGATATGCCATCCTCAATTTTAGTTGACACATTTTGGGTGTGTTTCAGTTACTTTTACAATACTGCTCATGTATTTAAGCCAACTGGCTGCGAGTTAACAAAAAGAAGAAGGAGGACCCATGGTTTGACACCATCCCCTAGAACTCGCATTCTGGTCGCGTTCCACCCAGCAGCTTCACAACCCTTACAAAAGACATGATCCCATCTACAATGTGGATAGAACCAGAAATACAGCAGGAGATGTTATGCATTATGTTGATATCATCATCAACTATCAAGGATATTGGAAAAAAATACAAGCAGATGTACTTGGACTTGGAGTCAACACAGTTATCTTAGGGTGTATGTGGTTACAAGCACACAACCCTACTATCAATTCGATCAAAGGGACACTTGTTCTAAACAACTGTCCTCCAACTTGCAAACAGCTATGGACCAGACATATGGAAACTATGGTAAAGGAAGACAGATACAAACAGGAGTTTCTGAGGGAATCCTATTCACTTAGGAGTACCATAGAATGTCTCTATGATCAGAACAAGGGCAAAGCAGAATCCAATCCTACAGATATTGTGCCAAAAGAGTATCACAAATGTCTACACATGTTCTAGAAGAAAGCATCAGAACACATGCCACTTTGAAAACCTTGCAATCATGCTATTGACTTTATGGATACATTCATGCTGAAGAAAGGGAGGCTCATACCCCTTTCACCAGATGAACAGAAGGAAGTTAGTGGCTTTGTTGATGAACATCTACAGAAGGGCTATATCCAACCTTCAAAGTCACCTCGGACTTCACCAGTATTCTTTGTACCAAAGAAGGATAGATGAAAGCGAATGGTTCAGGATTATAGGTACCTCAATGAGCATATGGTCAAGAACAACTACCTGTTGCTGCTCATTTCACAATTAGTTGAAAAGCTGACAGAAGTGGGAATGTTCACCAAAATGGATCTACAATGAGGTTACAACAATGTTAGGATTAAGGAAGGAGACAAATGGAAAGCAGCATTCATTATACACAGAGGAACTTACAAGCCACTCATAATGTTCTTTGGACTTTGCAACTCCTCTTCAACATTACAACAGATGATGAATGAAACATTCAATGACATGGACTATGTCATTGTTTATATTGACAATCTTCTGATTTACACCAAATCATCATCACAGGAGGAGCATGACAAGATCATGTTAGAAGTTCTTAAATGGCTTTCTGACCATGACCTCTTTTTCAAACCCAAGAAGTGTTTATTCAGAGTCAAGGAAGTAGAATTCCTTGGAATGACCCTCTCACCCTCTAGGATCAAGGTGGACATGGACAAAGTGAAAGCTATCTTAGAATAGCCCAAACCAACAAATTTCAAAGGCATTCAAAGCTTTCTAGGGCTTGCAAATTACTATCAAAGGTTCATAGAAGGATATGCTCAGATAGCACACCCTTTACATGATCTGATGAAAAGGACATCACATTCACATGGATGGAATCGCAGGAAAAGGCCTTTAATGACTTAAAACACCATTTTACCATAGTGCCCATCCTCACTTTCCTAGTCATTGACAGCAAATTTTTGATAGGAAACAGACACATTGGATTTTACCACTGGTACTGTTTTGTTGATTGAAAAAGACAAACAATGGCACCCAGTTGCATTCTCCTCACATGCAATGACACCTAAACAGTGTCACTATCCTGTAGAAGACAAGGAAATGCTTAATGTCATTCTCAGTCTGGAACAATGGAGACATTACCTGGAAGGAGCTCACCATGAGTTTGAAATCTGGAATGATTATGCTAGCCTTCAATGGTTCATGAAGCAACAAGATCTCAACAAGAGACAAGCTCATTGGGAATTGTACCTTTTATGGTTTAATTTCAAATGGTTACACAAACCTGGATCCTCCATGGGCAAAGCTGATACCTTATTCCACCAAGAAGATCATGCAGTTGGTATTGACCAAGACAACAAAGGAGTCATGGTTATACCTCAAGAACAAATCACAGTAACTAGAACACTGAAATCAGTTTCTTTCTCTTTTGACTAAGACTCTATAAAAGACAAAATCAGAAAAACAATATATAAACTAATAGAATCACAAGAAAGCTCTCTTTGTACTTCATCTGGAATTTGTGCCAAAGAAGAAGATTTATTATTGGATATGGACAGACATATTTAAATTTCAGATAACATGGATCTCAGAATAGAAGTCCTTAGACTCCATCATGACACCCCAGTTGCTGGTCACCCCAGAATTGACAAGACACTCAAATTGATACATGTCAAACTGGTCAAACTCAGGGCAGGTCGGAACTATGCACAAAGGGGGCAGAGCTACTCCAAAACTTCAGAGTAGTTGGTCGGACAGGACTTGGCTTCACCTTATGTGGTGTGCCCTTACAGCGGATCTGGTGTCCCGAATTTCAGAGGGTCAGAGGTCAGAGGTAGTTGCTCAATGACTGAGGAAGAGAGGGAGAGTCGGATGAGGATTAAGACAGAGTGTGCAGAAGTTTGATCAAGAAGTTTAGTCGATATTTGAACTAAGGAAATATGACAGAGTTACAAGACTTATATGTGGAGGAAAAGTTGGAGTATAGAATGTGAAACATTGGAGTAAGGAATATGAAACATTGGAATGGTATGGGTGTTGCAAAGGAATAGACAGACAGACAGACAGAAGGATGACAGA
>JBBPKB010000893.1:0-10430 GCA_038089035.1 Boletellus dicymbophilus
CAGTTCTCAACATTGCTGTCGAGAACGATCATCTGTTTCTATCAATTCCTGGCTTCAGACAGCGACTCGGAACTTCCTCGACGAAAGCTACTCGATGAATATATCACCGTCGGCGGTGCCGCGAACAGCACCAAGAGTCTTCTCGATAACAGCGACGAGCGCAGAGCTGAGGGGTATCTGGAGCGCCGCAAGAAAATAGAGAGCCTCTGGGCTCCTGGAGGCCCCCTTGAACAGTTTGCCGCACGCATGGAGGATGCCTATAAGACCATGTCGAAGACGGTGGAGGATCACAAAAGAGTTTCCACACTCCTGTACCGCAGGGGTCCGTTCCCTCTTTCGTTGAAGAGACTCAACGAAGAGCTTAAGCTCATTCGGGAGTATAAGCAAGCAACTACAGACACGTTGTACGATGACTTTTACAGATCGCAAGTTTCCATCTTACATCGTGGCTTCAATTTCGATCTCACGGGTCATGTTCCAGACATAGGAAGTTAAAGCCTAATAGTCGGTCGCGAAGTTGTTCGCTCTCGGTCCTGTGCTAATGAACGTGTGCATACAGTTCAGCTCGCACTGGACATTATCGAATGGATAGGCTTCATTGATACGACTGATAGGCAGGAACTCATGTCGCGAGAAAGGTACCAAGGAACATGCCAGTGGATTTTTAACCCGGATGTTTGTGGGCGCTATCACGAGTGGTGGTTGGCTACAGAGGGGTTCCTGTGGATTCGCGGTAAAGGCACGTTACTTCTTTCAGTCATAAACAAATCTGACTATGATGCAGCTGGTTCTGGAAAATCTATTATTCTGTAGGCCCTTGAACTTTCTCCCCCAGACCAATCTGACAATTCCAGTGCTGCGATAGCCGATCGGATATTCAAGGAACTATGGGAAAAGAACGAGGAACGAGAGAAACGAGATGGGTATAAGCGGGAAAGGGATGAACCGCCATATGCTCTGCCAGATTTTTTTCCCGCCTTTTACTTTTTCGATTTTCGGGACACACGTTCATTGAAGATTTCCACTTTCCTCAAGTCACTCTTCGTTCAGTTCCTACAGGCCCCGGATCCAGACCTCGAAGTGACCTTTCCTTTCCTTGCCCAGCAATATCTCGATGGTCTTCCTCCGCCCACTGACACAGGTGCTTACCAAGATCTTGTTATACATGCCATGCGGTCACATGAGAAGAAAGCCGTCATTGTCGACGGTCTCAATGAATGCGATGATGTTCTAGCAGTAATGGACTTTCTCGAGAGGGTAATGCAAGAGGCAAACGTTCGAGTTTTGGTCGCGAGCAGACCTGATCCAGACATACTCGCAAAGTATCAGCGTCGACCCACTGTCAACTTGGAGAACTTCATAGGCTATACAATTGCAGACATGCGTGAATGGTTGATGAGACGGATGATGGAACATTCCAGGCTCCAAGCGATTCCAGAGTATAAGAAATTCGATGTGTTGGATGGTGCAATTAGGCGTGCTGATGGGTCGTAAGCGCTACTCTTCCTGCAAGAATCGTCGTGGGATACTCATAATGTTCGAGTAGCTTTTGGCACGCTCAGTGTATCGTCGATTCTCTGGACGTCTGCCAATCTGTCATGCACGTAAACACTGTGATCGAGGAAGCCCCCAAGGATCTCGATACTATCCACTATAACCTTCTTCGTAGGGTCAGCGAAAGGAGTGAAGACGTACAACTAATCGTCTCGAGGGTGATACAATGGTTGGGTGGCGCACTCCGCCCAGTCTCACTTCCCCAGATTATCGAGGCTGTTCAGATTGAACTAGGGTGGCTCCGTTTGAATGACGATCTGTCTGTTGTGACCCCAGATGACATGTTAATGCTTTGCGGAAATATCATCAAAATCGACAACCGCACAGCAAGAATGGGTCTCGGTCATCCGACTGTGCGGGTGAGAATGTCAATCACACTGCATGAAATGCGAATTCACGCGTATCATATCTTGTAGACATTCCTCACCCAGGCGCCCCCCGAAGACGAGCTATTCTCAAGGTATTTCTTCGATCCGCATGGTGTGCACAGAGACCTTGCCCTGCGCTCGATCACGTACATCATGGCAGAGGACATCGAAGGGGCCGTTGAGAGGTCATACGAGCAAGCATACATGTTTGAGATTTCGAGACGGTACCTCATCATCGACCGCTGTCCCATGCTGACGTATGTGTTCGACGGGGGGTTCGAACACCTTCGGTATTACACCCAGGAGGATGATGAAGCCATCGATCTGTTGGTCCAGTTACAAAGCCATGTCCTAGAGAAATCAGATAAGTTCTATCAGGTTCTCGAGGCGTTGCATGATCGCACCGAAGGTACACCTTATCAATGGATAGTTGAAGAGAAAGAGTTACCTCTTGCTGTCCTCGTTCGGTTTGGTCCTCCGTGGATGCTCGAGCGTTACTTGCGTCGGCGCAGGGATCTCGTAGAACATGGGGGGAAGGAAAGACTCGTGAGGTGGGCGGAAAAGATTGGGAGATTTGATCATCGAGAGATGCTGGTTGAATTGGAGTTGGTGGAAGCAGAGGAGACGGGAATTAAGTCGGAAGGTTCAGAGCAAGTCGACATGGGAAGGGGTGATATACCACAGGATGTGATTATGGGCGACGCGCGGTGACATTGTTCGTGTTATATACTAATGTCTTTTGTGTGCTTTCGACCCATCATTTCTTTTTACGACTTGGTCAATGTTGGCGCGACGAGGATTTAGTCGGGCCGGCGGTCCCGGAACGAATGACAATCAGATAGTAACTTGCCTATCGTTATGACTTCCTTTCCAGTCTGTTCGTCGTTATTCAGTGGATCCTCGTATGTCGAACTCCGAATCACAAGCCATGGCGGACGCTCCTTGTTTGCGACCTGCGATATCGAGCCTGGGACACGAATCCATTCAAGTGGAGCACCATTCGCCCATGTTATCTACAAGGACTATCGAAAGGAAGTCTGTGCCTGGTGTTTCGCATATTCTGCGAGTGATCATGCACCACCTACCGTCGGAACATCACGTACCTGGAACATCAAATGGGGCCGGGCGGGAGCAGCGACTGCTTGGTTCTGCAGCGATGTGTGCAAAGACAGCTGGGAACACGACAAGATCTCTCCGCTACTGACGGAAGTAGATGCACTCGTGACAAAGGGTCAGACTGCGACGCGGAAGCGATTTAAATCGCTACAGGAGGAAGTCAACGCTAAAGCCATGGTTCCCTCCTTCGAGGCTGCAGACAGGATGATTACTCAAGGAGCCATTAACAGGGCGTGGGAGGGCGTAGAGGCACTCGTTGCTTCAAGGGCACACCTCGCCCTTTGTTGCTCGACTCTCCATTTAGAGGATGTGGAACTCGAGATCGCACGTTCGCTCATGACTGCAATCGTACGCCGGTATTGCGAAGAGCAGCAAGTCCTTCCATTTTATCCAACGTCTCGAGCGACGTCACAAGATCGAACCGAGTCCTGGGCACAGCTACTCAATCTCCAGACGAGCGAGTTGAGCAATATCCGGACGCGACCGTATATGCTCACTGCACATCTGCGCGTCTACGTCTTTCTGTCGAACGTACTTCCGAAATATCTTCGGAAATACATGTCTGCCGTTCGTGAGGTGCTTGCTCGCGACACTGGGAATGCCTTTGGGATATGGGACGGCGACCGGAGAGACGAAATGATGGGATGGGGAATATGGATTAGCGCGAGTTATTTTAACCATAGTGCGTTCGTTGCTGGGCGAGTTCGAGCGTAAGTGAAGTACTGATGATGACAGGTTGCACACCAAACGTGGTGAAGAAACGAGAGGGACGCGCACTCCATTTCGAAGCTGCTCGGCAGGTTCGGGCTGGGGAGGAGTTGTGCATCAGCTACATTGACACGGACTCGCCGGTGGACGAAAGGCGACGAGAACTGGAGACGAGCTGGTTCTTTACTTGTTGCTGTCCTGAATGTGTTGAAGTTGTGAACTAGCACAGTGCAAACGTGTGTCCGGTCCGGTTCGGTCCTTACGCAACTGCCGCACGTGTGATCATTGCGGTACACTCTCTCAACGCTCCACTTCCACCACGACGTCTATGGCAGCGGTTCTGCTCGAGGATCCACAGGATTATGCCAAGGGGAAGGCGAAAGCCGAACCGCGCGAGCCTACCGAAACAACCCCGCTTCTCGAGGCCAGCTCAAGCAGTGGTTGCTCCGGGGACGAACATGAGCTCAACCTAGCCAACATCTCCGTAGCCCGGCGTCGTCTCTGGAAGAAACTGTTAATCATCTTTCTGTTCGCCCTCGCCCTCTCCCTGGTCGTCTTCCTTCTCTTGGCCATCCTGACGTACTCCTACGCAGCTCGATTTTCCTATGTCTCCCCAGATGACGCACTCGCGAATGGGCTCGTCTTTCAGGGCCCAGACAAGGTAGATGTTATCAATGTCACCGACGATGGGCTGTGGATAAGGCTAGACGCCAGGGTGGGTGTTGACGCCGGGTCCATCATTAACGTGAACACCGGCAACGACCAAGGAACGCTCAAGGACTTCTGGAAGTCCTTCGGTCGTCTAGCTATTCGCATCCTTGGTAGCGTGACAATTAACGCTCCAATTGCTTACGTGTCTTCCGACCTAACCATGCTTGCGACCATCTCAGCGCAGCCAATCCAATTACCTGTCACCACCAATCCTCCCCTCGATTCGTCGTGGCTAACTCCCGTCTCTATACCCGTCCTCGTGCGCCCAACGGATAAATACTCCGATCTTGTTCAATTTGCAGAATATTCGTGGCGCCATGGGGCTGTGTCGCTCCAGGCGTCTATTCCAGATATTGCCGTATGGGGCGGCAGCCCCGATGGCAAAGGTTGGCGGAGTATGGTTTCCTCTAAGTTCAATAATGTCGAAATGCGACTATCGCTTCCTAGTAGGTGCCTTCCTCTACTGTCCTTATTCTAAACTCATACTCTTTTTCCATTTTTCAGTTCCCCCCATCCCAGGCTTGCCTGACCCAGATGAAGACAGCCCCTGGCCACCATTTTCCCAGCTTGTTTCTGTCGAATCGTTCGATATTTCTTCCACAGACAAGGAAATCCAGTTACACGCCCGTGCTTCCATCATCGATCCCACACCGCCTGATTTCAAATTGACAATCCCAACATTGCCTTTTGTCGTGTCGCTCCCAGCAGGGGCTCCAGATACCTATATCCCAATAGCCTCCGCTGAGACACAGCCATTCACACTCACTCATCCCAATGTGACGCTCTTTATATCAGGCAGAGTCCTTCCGTTACCCTCTTCCGCTATCGATGCACTGTCGTCGTTTGTCTCTCGCTATCTGTCACTTCAACATAATCCAATATCCATCAGCTCTCCATTACTTCCCTCTCTTGTTATCAACACCGAATTTCCCTCGCCAGCTACAAAGCCCCAGGTTCTACGAGATGTGACGATTCGCAATATGAAAGTCAAGCCATTAGGCACCGAATTCTTGGCGAGCGGAGAAGTGTTTGGTTTGATTGTACTTCCGAAAGGCATGAACTTCCAGATGGATGTCAAACGAATCATGCCAGATATCCTAGTGTATGATGGCGATGTGGACGAGCCGCTTTTATTCCCGGATTCTTTTGGAAATATTCCAAGTCGCCTCCCTGAGCCTCTTCCCCCTCGTGCATTTGGCCATATACTACCCGATGATTGGCTAGAGGCGCAGAGTGTTTATGATGGGACAGGCGACGAAGGGTCCGTTTTCTCCGTATCGGCCTCGATTGTCGACGTGCCTATTCAGGTTATTCCTGGGAGGGAAGTGGAGTTTAGCAATTTCGTGTCCAAGGTGTGTGATCCAAATTTAATACTCTGGCTTGTTCGTGCGCATTCACGCACGATTCTTTAGATACTCTTCGGCTCACATGGCGCAACGGCGGGCCTTCAGGGCACTGTCGACGTAGGAGTTGATATCACTGGGCTACCCTTCCGCAATGGGAACGGAGAAGAAGTCGGGTTCCAGCTCAATGGATTGCCACTACGTGGTAAAGTCCATATCGGCAAGAAGTGATTAATGAGGCTCGAACCCTGGATATCAATATGATTATTTCCATCACGCTCTCTTTTGGGTTTCGTCGAACAACCTTTTAGACGGGCGCTACATACTTGTTCCGCTCGTTGGGTACATAATCCTATTCTTTTGGTACAGGTGCACATTTTGTGACATGTGTAAGAAACAGTCGATCGTTATACTTACGTGTACTGCTGCTTGTAAATTTTGACTTGGAACGCTTATGCCCTGATTTTTAATTCGATATTTATTTGACGACTCTGTTCTTCAAGCAGTAAACCGACGCTAGTGGCCTCGTAAATCGTCGATCGTCGATTACAATGTCCGTCGCCCAAGACATTTCGGCTTAGGCTTTGGACACGTTTGCACATAATCGGTCCGAAGGGCTCTTTTTCCGCTCTTAAAACAGCCTGATACGTACATATCCAATAGATTCTTGTCGTCGGACCGTCAACTCCAATGTTTGACGACGACCCCGTTGATGACTTCTTCTTCCACCCCCTTTTCTTGCCCTCGTTTCAGCTCGCTCTGTCCATACGCACTGGTCCTTCCTTTCCTCCACTGTTCCATCGTCGGCGCAACGTCATCTTCGCACCGGGGATTGATTCCAACCCTCTGCAGTAACGGACTCTCGCGCATGGGTATCAACTTGATGTGATCGTCCGGCATGACAAAGTAGAATACCCCCAGGCGGGTGTGCTGCCGCTGGTCAGGAGGGGGCTGCACGACGCGGTGAATGGTACCCTTGTAATACCCTCCCGTGAGGAAGTCCAGCGCGTCGCCGGCGTTCGCCACCTGCACCAAGTGGAAAATGCGGCATCAGAAGGTGCCCGAGCCGACCGATAACTATGGGCCAGGACGGGACGCTCACCAATGCGTTATCGATGTGTTTCACCCATCTCCATCGATCCTCCTTGGTGAGGATCTGAAGCGCAGCCACGGGCTGGCTCCACAATATGGTAATGCTCCCAAAGTCTGCACCACAAAAGGTTTCAACGGTGCCTATCCGATCACGAGCCAAATGTAGATCGACCTCACCTGTATGTCCTTTAAGCCAGACGTTGTTTGTCTTGATCTCCTCTTCGTCGGAGCGAGGATAGCTAGAACACAACATGTCATTATTAGCACGGTATGGCAAGCACGTGGCAGGGATACCGACTACTTCATAAACCTCACTGAGGGATGACGTGGGAAAAACAGGGACAATACAGAGGCACGCCGGGAAATATACATGGCGTACCGTAGGTTTCACCAACAGCGTCGTAATTGTGGATGTTAACCAGAGCGTCTTCTGGAAGTTCGAGGCTTAGCGCGATCAGTCTGTAATCAGGTTGCTAAAGTATGTACTGTGTCGACGGAAAAGTTCGACTGACCGTAAGATGGGATGGAGGACGCTGATGTGGTTGAATCTGCCGAACTCCTTGATTTCAGGCAGAAACGGGCGCAGCGCTTCTGGGTGTCCTCGTTTTGTAACGTCGCGGTTGACTGAATGATCTGAGCGAGCTGCGTGAAGCGAACAACAGAATGGACTCGCTGTTATAATGTTCAAGCTGATCATGAACGCCATTATCGATGTGCTAATGATAGCTTAAGCCTTCAGACAGTAATAGTCCGGGGACGAACGGCCAACCCAATATTGCCGAAGCTTGTATCCCTGGTATGATCCGGTCTGTTTCATGGTACCAGCGTACGCCTGCTTTTCTTCATCGTTCACGCCTGCAAAGGGTATGTCTGCGATATCGAACATCCTGTCCGTCTGTTTCAAACGGAGTTAGGCACTGCGGGCCAACACCATGGAACGGGTAGGGAGATCTTGCCTCCGCCTGGCGGTGTCCGTGGTTGACGACGTAGAAGAAACCGTGGGTCAATAGCGCATCCCGAACCTGAGCCGCCAAAAGAACACGATCTTCGGCGTCGTCGAACCTGGCTAGGTCGATGATCGGAAGATCGACATAGTCCACTGAAACGAATTGGATAGATGTCACGCCGGGTCTGCAGCAGCGCACAAGACATACGATCGGCCTTGGTAGGCGGCGCAGGTTGATAGTGAGGAGCAGGGGGTAAGGTGAGACTTGGCATAGTATTTGACAACGGACTTGGAGCTGGTTCCTAAAGGAGACAGGCAAAGTTATCACCTCACCGGCGACGTCGCTTCCCGAGCATACCACCGACAATGACTGCATCACCACTTCCCTTTGACGAGACCATCAAGAAAATCCGAGGCGTCCTGGACGAGCGAAAGCTCCCCATTCCACTTATCGGGATCGTCTGCGGATCCGGTCTCAGCACACTCGTCGACCGACTATCAGATGTCGTCCAGATACCTTACTCTCATCTCCCAGGATTCGGTCAGGCCACTGGTGCGTACGAACACTTATTTGATGTGCCGAACAAGAGACCGACACCGGGGTCAAAGTTACCGGACAGCAGAGTGCCCTGGCCTTCGGCCTGATGGGTCAGCACAAGTACCCAGTTGTTGCCATGCTCGGACGTGTGAGTCTTTGTACGAGACTATCAATCACTCAACCAATTGGACCAGAAAGTTTCACCCGTATGAAGGCCATAAACCCGCAGCGGTAACCTATGGGATCAGGACCATGAAGCGATTGGGGGTGAAGCATGTGATTAGTGAGTCGTATGGGCAATTTGTCCAAGGGACAACACTGAACTTATAGACAGTCACCAATGCGGCTGGATCCCTCGTCCCAAACATACCGGTTGGAACCAGTGCGTGCAGACATCCCTACTGGTAGACCGCTACTGATGCCAATTCCAGTCGTCGTGATTCAGGATCATCTTGCACTACCGAACCTGACCGGGATGAACCCAACCTTTGGACCGCTTATTTCCCCCGAATACCCGCGCTTTTACCCTTTGGGCGATGCATACTCGGTGAGGCTGCGAAAACTGGCATTTCTCGCCGCACATAAGCTCGGGTTTCATCGCAATGCATTGGCAGAAGGTACTTACGCCTGGGTCGCTGGACCAGCGTACGAGACCCCTGCCGAAGGTCGATTCCTCAGGAATGCTGGCGCACATGTTGTCGGCATGAGCACAATACCCGAGGTCGTGGCGGCACGGGAAGAAGGCCTTGAAGCCATGGTGCTTAGTCTCGTCACAAACATGGTGGTGATACCGGACAAGTATCGGAGTATCCGGGACGAGGTCGAGGCCGAGGTGCGTGCAACCGAGTTGCGGGTCAGCTCATTCAGGTTGCTGAGACAGACCAGCTCGCTGGCCAACCCATGCCACTGCTTTCAACAGAGGTTGCCTCTCACGACGAGGTGCTCGCAGCGAGCAAGGTCAATACCGAAGTGATGGGTAGTCTGGTTGCAATGATAGTTGAGCTTGTGCAAGAGACGACTGCAGTAAAGAACTGATATACTGGCACGTGATGTACTGTAGACTAAGTGCCAAGTGGACGAGTTGGAGTGGCATCTTCTCTCTCTTTTTTTTCGGCCCCGGTTCAACACGACCGGTGTGGCCTACAAAAACCGGGCGGGTCACTTCGGGCTCACTTGAGACACAGAGTTCGCTGTTATACCCTCTCTATCACTTCTCTGCAGGCGCCACATGATGATGCACAGTCGGACGGTCCTTTCGGCGAGACGCTCGTTGCTGGCTCAAGCAAGATCTCTCTCTCGAGGTTTTGCGACCTCGACAAGATTACGTGAGTATCTTTCTGTATTTAATGGTCTAGTCGTGTTCGGTGTGAGTCGGAACAAGTCCCACTTGTCGGCCTAGCGACCAGCAGTGCAACAGGGACGAGCCTGATACCCATGCACACAGAAAATGCACACAAGATCGCCGTTTCCCAACCGGTAGTGGAGCTCGATGGTGATGAAATGACGAGAATCATATGGAAGAAGATAAGGGAAGAGGTCTGTTCTTCCGTTGTGCTCCCCGCGGCAGCGCCATCGAGATTCATTACTCGTTCTTGTAGCTCATCCTTCCGTATCTTCAACTCGATATCAAGTACTTCGACCTTGGTTTGGAGCACCGTGACCAGGTATGCGCGCCTGTCATCCGAAACCATACGGCAGAGGTTTGAATGCAAAGCAGACGAACGATACCGTGACGGTCGAGGCTGCAAAGGCCATACAACAATATAAAGTTGGCATCAAATGCGCGACCATTACACCCGATGAAGCGCGTGTTGAGGAATTCAAACTCAAGGAAATGTGGAAGAGCCCAAATGGCACAGTCGGTTTTCCGTCTACCCATCTCAGCATGGGTGGTACTGAGCGTGATCCAGATCCGTAATATCCTCGGCGGCACAGTCTTCCGAGAACCCATCATCCTCAAGCGAATTCCAAAGCCCGTTCCAGGCTGGGTGAACCCCATCATTATTGGTCGCCATGCCTTTGGTGACCAGGTCGGTTTGGTTCCTGTTGTGTGC
>JBBPKB010000894.1:0-10417 GCA_038089035.1 Boletellus dicymbophilus
ACATTAGTAATTCGCACTCAACGAGCCGGTGATCACGGCAGATACGAGATACGATTTAGATGCCCGTTGAATAGCGTCACACGACCACATATCGTTCCGGCTGAACGAGGCTTCAACACATGGCAAGGCGCCCAGGATCCGACGTTCACGGTGCCTTTCTTGCTCGGCGCCGTCACAAGCGGCCCACGATCAGGCCGAAGAAATGCTATGAGTGGCGATGCTACCCGTGTTCCTAGGTTATATAATATATCGAAGCGTGACTTCACCTCGGTTTCCGAGGGCCACAAGGCACGAGCCACTTTGAGGTCGGCCTTCTTTGGCCGGGGACTCCGGTCCGGTCGGCCGATCAAGTAGGACCTTACTAACGCGGTCTTGGTGCGTCATCCAGGGTGAGTGGCTCTCGATGAAGCGGATCACCATCGTTCTTTCCTATTTAGGTACGTTCCTGCATGTCGGCCACCTCAAAAAATTATCGGCCGAGAAACCACGGAGCCCATGCAGCTGGCATGCGGTGATCTGCCACATGTGGTTACGGCGGCCCCGGATCACGATCTTCAAAGTTTGACTGGTATTTTCGTGAGTGTCCGTAACGCGCATCTAGTAAGAACTCTGATGCGCGCAAGCCCATCAAGGAACTCGCTGACACATATCGGAAACCACACGGATCGCAACTGTAAGATTATCATTTTCTCTAGACGCAGTCAGGTAACTCGGGTTTCTCGAAGCCATCTATCGAATAAAATATCCACCCGATGAAAAAAAAAAAAAAACGAAACCATACACGCATACATACGAATAATCAGACTATCACATTTCTTCGCTTAACAGCAAGTCCCCATGAGCCGCCTACTTGATTCCCCTCTGGCCAAACCAAGTCTGATCGTCTCCGAGGGCTCCTGCACACGTAACGTCCTTGCATCTATGGCTTCCTCGTACTCCAATCGAGTGACGACGCGACGGGAGATGTACTCGAACACCTCGTGGACACCTTCTCCCGTCTTTGCAGAAGTAAAGAATAACTTAGGGCGTTTCTCGGGTGTGCGTAAATGATGAAGCATCCTGTCCAGTACAAGAGAAGAGGCAGTTGGCGTTGGTGGCGTATCTACAGCTGTTTGGTCGCGTGTGCGAGTAAATAGACTTGGAGTGATCGTTGTGGCTGAAGACGCGCTCGACGATGACGACGCGCGTCTCTGCGTCCTAACGGGAGACGATAACCGCGACGCTATGGAATGCGGGAAGGGAGACGAGCGCGCAGACGCATAAACGTCGAATAGCGACGAAGTTGGCGTGTGATAGGACGTGGCGCCAGTGTGTATGGATGTGAGCGTGCCGCTGTTGACGTGGGTGCTGCCCCGTGGGGAATGACCCCTACGAACGTGTTGGTTGATGTCGATGGACTGTGACCGAGATCGCGAAACTGATGAGGAAAAATCGACACATGATTCAGCTTGACTAGAGGATTGGTATTCCGGAAAAACCTCTTCTGCGATAGTGATGGGAAAATTGTTGACTGGTGAGGACGGACGGGGCGATGACGGGGGCACGAGGTCGTCAAGGAAACGGAGCGCCTCAGCTTCAGAGACGATGGACGTCGTACCGATGGCCTTTGGATCGACAAGATCGGTCTTGTTTCCGACGACAACACAACAAAAGTCCTCCACGTCCTCGTCGTAGACGGGTGCCCGTTGGCAAAACTGTGCCCACCATTTTTTAAGCCCGATGAGCGTCTCGGGCTGATTCACATCGAACATGAGCAACACAGCGTCCGCGCCGCGAAAGAATGCAGTAGATAAGCTAGAGAATCGCTCTTGCCCGGCAGTATCCTACATCGAATCAAAAATATCAGCTCAACCGACGGCACCAGTGATACAACAATTGACCCAGATCTGAAGAGTAACCACATCATCCGACTTGGTTGGATGGGGTAACGTCTTCGCAATAAAATCAGCACCGATGGTTGCCCTATAGCCTGTAGAGAAGCGACCGGAAATATACTGCAAAGAAGAGCCCTCGTAACGTGGAGATTTTGGCGGCATGCGGGGTGCATACCTGAGTGCGAAAGCTTGTTTTACCAACGCCTGATGCGCCAATGACCACGAGCTTAACCGTTAGCATGTGCGTTGGTGTGGGATGCACAGAATGGCATAGAGAGCTTCATGGAGTTTGAGCACATGCCTCGAAACGCCTAATGTCACTCCCACAGCCGGGTTACCATACTTGGCAGTAACACAAACATAGCCAAATATAGATCATCAGCTCACGTCCCTGTCGTCGAGATCAATACAGGATCATGGACGACAACACACCACCACCACCAGAGCACGACATATCACCACCCCCTCAACCACCACCAGCTATATCGGGCTCCCCCACCGATTTCTTGAAGGGCGTCGTCGGGAAACGGGTCATCGTTCGTCTGACATCGGGTGTAGACTATCGTGGTGCGCTTTGTCATGCCGGAGTCGTTGTCGTTCTTGAAATTAACGATTTTGCTAGGTGTTCTGTCGTGCCTCGATGGGTACATGAATATCGCTTTGGAACAGACCGAGGAGCACGTCAACGGCGTCGCCACGAACACCTATGGTGATGCGTTCATCCGTGGAAACAACGGTGCGGCGTCCATGAGATAAAAAGTGTTCTTCCTCACCTCTTTTTCTTGCAGTGCTCTACATCTCGGCCGCAGAGTCGATTTGACACAATCAGCTGACACCGCTATGTAAAGCCCGCGAGTCGTGCGATCGCTTCCATTTCAAACTCTCGGATCACATGTGCTGTTTACCGAGTTTCTTTTCAAACAACAAGGAGCGACAGAGAACTGCACCTACGAGCTGACTCTCATTGAACACGTAACACCATGGGTTTTGTACCCAAGATATCCTCTGAATTTGGTCGGCCGTGGTCTTGTGATATCTAAACTGCCCGAAAAATATATAATCGACACAACTCATTTTTTTAATCTTCGTTCATTGATATGAGGCATTGATACACGTATGGGTGCAGAATTTTTGCTAACGGGAAAATTGCAGACGGAGAAAGGATACAAAACGACAATTCGTTGATCTCGTATAATTCCGGGGGTGGAAGTCCGTGATGGAACAAATCAATTACTCCATTGGTTGAATAAGTTAGAGGCGTGCGGCGTAGAGTCGTAGCATTGTAGAAGGCATGAATTGTGAAGGAGCACGCGGTGGATCTTGTGTTTGCTGTTATGCATCATAGCCGTAACATCGAGAACGCGTTCGTCAACGCAACGATATCGCATTCGTTAAAACAGACGTCGGGCAATCGATCCTGGGCTTCGAACAGCGCTAGGGCACGTATGACGCTCGGGATATGGTTCGGGGGAATTTCATATCGCAACAGGGTGTTACAGCTGTCGCAAAGAGTGTTGTCCTGTGAAACCTTGTTGGAACGTACCAGTAGCAATCCAGCGGGACACCTACACTTGCGAAACTCGTAAGTTCAGGCCCGTGGTGTGTATCGATGGTCGTTGATGGCAAGAGAGAATGGGCGAGTGAACCCTGGAACGGGGAAACGATGACTGGACTCCACCCGCTGACAAACGATGTCGCGGTCGCTGGTTGTTGGTCTGCAATAAATGTATCTCCCGTAGAGTAGAGTGGCATCTAACGAGGAGATTTCGTTCGGTGAATCTGCAAGCTGCTCGCCGTCCCGACGAGAGCTCACTTTTGCGTTCGAGAAAACATCACTTCCTTCGTCTATGGCGAGCGGGGACTGCAACCTGTCTGCTTTTTCTTCGTAGAACGCAGGAGCGAGCGCACAACGCAGTCTTCTGAACCACCACTGATTTGAAGCGGGAACGATGCCGCTCTCGACGAGCCTCTGCGAGATGGGGACGAAGCAAAAAATGCCAGTGCTTGTCATAAACAATGAAAGAAGTGTCATCGCAGATCAGCGTTCAACGTTTCAGCTACCGTCCGAGTAATGGGTCGTTGCGTAGCGTGTTTTGGTCACGTGTTTGGAAAATCAACCGGGAAAGGGAAAGGCTTTTTGCCAGCGCATCTTACTAGTCCCGGGCCTCCTCGTAGCGCTAACCATGTCTTCCAGGCCTGTTGTTGCCCCCGTGGCAAATTCAATCGAGGTTTTTAGACCGGATATATTCAAAGGAAAGATCTTGTTCTGCACAGGAGGCGGTTCTGGTATATGCAAGTCGATGACAGAGGCCGTGGTACGCGGATCCTCGCCTTTTTTTCTGTGACAAACCGAGAGCTGACGGCCAGCAAAGATGAGGCATGGAGCCAGCGCGACCATCGTCGGAAGAAAGTGAGTCCTATTGCTTACGTTTGCTCCGAGTTGAAGACCGACTACACGTTTACTTAGCTTCCAGAGACTTACGGAAAGCGCGGACGAACTCTCCCGGGTAACGGGCCAGACATGCATCCCCGCACAGGCGGATGTGAGAAAGCCCGAACAACTGAAGGATGCTGTCGCGAAGACGCTCGCGACGTTCGGGCGCATCGATTTTGTCATCTGCGGTAAGGCTACCGGTCTCTTGGCCTGTGATTTTATGTTGCCGTTTAAACTTGCCGGTTTTCCTTCGCCGGACCCGACACAGGTGCAGCTGGAAATTTCTTAGCATCCATCGATGGCATGTCCGAGAACGCATTCCGGACCGTCGTAGACATCGACACCGTACGTTGTACATTATACCTGCTCTTCCGCACTGACCGGTATCACCCAGATGGGTACCTTCAACGCCATCAAGGCGACACTGCCCCACGTCCGTGCGTCCCGAGGCTCGTATATTCACGTTAGCGCAACGTTGCACTACAGAGGTGTTTCGTATGTCTTTGGTCCATGGTGCAATAGATTCACCCTATTCTAGGAACACCGTACCAGGCTCACGTGTCAGCTGCCAAAGCCGGCGTTGACGCTCTCTCCGCAGTACTCGCAATCGAAGAGGGCCCCCTGGGCGTCCGCTCCAACGTGATCGCTCCTGGGCCCATCGGAAACACTGAAGGTTTGTCTAGGCTGTCCAACCAAATATCCGGGAGCAGGGACTCGGCCTACCCACTCGGTCGTGCGGGCCACATGCACGACGTTGCCAACGCAGCGATTTTTCTATTTAGTGATGCGGCTTCGTACGTTACAGGACAGGTGGTTGCCGTCGAGGGGGGTGCTGAACACCTGAGAACGACGCAGCTACCGTACCCGCAGTCCGTGCTCGACCCGGAGAGTGTCAGACATATGATTAAACCTAGGCTGTAATTGCTATCAGCCTGTAGCTATTCCTGCGATCAATACGTTGATATTCTTGTTCATTGCATCTGATGCATTCACACTCACATGATTCCAAGCCTGCTTGACTCTAAGTTCGTTTGAGGACAAACGTGTAGCACTTGTCCGGCCGAACCACATTACCACGTCTTTCTACATTCCCGTCTCCCCTTGCGACGTAAATACTACGGAGCAGCTTACTGCCAACAATATGGTGAAACAGGTATACAAATCGAGGCACAATGGAATTTTTCAAAGTGTAAGGATCTGAACGTCAACATGAGGCGAACAACTAATGGGGGAAGGAGCTTTAATCAAACAAGTACGTTCAACAGTGCTTTCGCCAAGGAAATGGCATTGGAAACGATAGAACCCAAAGCAGCGACACTAGGAACGAGGTTGTTCAGAAGGAAGTTCAAAAGGTTAAGGATACTTTGGCTAGGAAGACACTCAGTAAAAGAACGTAAAATACGAACAGAGAACGTCCTTACACCAAGTTGCACAGGTCAGCTTTCACTAAGCCGAGGACTTCACTAGTAAGCACTTTGGCAAGTGTTGTCAACAATTGAAGGAGATTGCCGATTAGCTGGCAAAGACAAAATTGTTCAATGAACCGAGATTTCTGGCTTACAAATACACTCACGTCGAGGAAAGTCAAGATGACCGGGAGAACGCTCGAAATATCAGGAATCAATTCGGCAATCGTGAAGCATTCGAGTTGGACAATAGCATAGTTGATGATCGCCAACAGACAGGCAATAGCATCTGCAATAGCATCACCATCAACCACAGCCTCGGCACTTATGGCACCAGCTGGACAATTGTCAGAGATGTATCAAAATACAGAGATTGACATACAAATGGTCTCGATATGGGGCTTAATTTCTTGGGTCGCGTTATAAAGAACCGCAGAAAATTCCTCGATACTGCTATCGCGGAGGATAAGGGCGGAAGTTTTGGGGGATGGAGCAGCAACAACGAAGCTGGCGACGGCGAGCAGGAATACAGCGAAGAGAGAGAGAGCACGCATTGTGAGCGAGAGGTAAAGAGTGACTGGTGTCGAAAAGTTGCTAGTAGTGACGAGACGCTGAAAAGCAGATGCCAGCTTGGAAATTTGATGGCCCCTGCTTTATACCCCCACCACCTCACCCAAACGATCATTAACACGGTAGTCAGATAGATCTGTTGGTGGCGATCACCAAATTGAAAGTGCTGAGCACCCTGACCTGCCCGCTAGGCGCTTGGGTAATTCTTCCAGAATACATGTTTTGCCTTCAAGGTCAGCCCTAAGTAGTCGACAATTTTTTGGGGGTAACCGGTGTCACGGGACCCTGACGCACCTTCCGTGCCAGCGTCGACTTTTTTACATTTCACATCAGCGTCAGTGTGAGACCTACGCATAAGGGTGATAAATCCGTCACAGCAATTGCACAATCCAGCTGAGCAGAAAACCCGAGAGTGAAGCCGATATTCCCAACGCAGGTTTAGTGACTGGGAGAGTCAAAGTCAATGACGTTATAATAGTGAGCATCATAAGTGACGTGTGACATCCTGTCGGCGGAGATGTACTTGATTCAGGATGAATTTGCCATGCGTGACAACGTGACAAAATCTTGTGACTTGGCTTAGAAATAATTTAGTTTGCTCACATTACTAAGAATCCATCTAGTGTCATGTGATGTGACGGAGTGTGACAGAGCCCTGCTGAGTGCAATGCCGAGACATGCCGAGACATGATAAGTCTTGCTGAGTTTAAACAATTGAGTACAGCGCCGTGGTTATGCATTCGACTGCAAGTTACTCTACATTGTCAAAATACTGTAATAAATTAACTACAACCACATATCTGCCTCAATCTGAATGGTTTCAGCACAAAAAAATCAAATGTACTGTCCTTCGTGTTTGTATGTATGGGATCTTCTCCTAACGATGTTGTGAATATACTATAAATTTTTTCTTTGCTTGTGGCAGCTCACTGTCTACTTATGACTCTGACTTGCTGTCACCTCAGTAAGGTAGTCAATTAGGGTAAAAAATTAACTAGTCCTTCAACTCTTTAAAAAAGTGAAAAGTAGAAGCATGAGAAACTTGTAATACATGTTATCCACCACTTGATCTGTGGAATTCCTGCCAATCAACGTTGTGCAATTACAGTTGGATTTTTTTGCTTTGGCACACTGTTGTCACAGAAAGCACGTGATATTGGGTGGATTCACATGAAGGTCTACCTTAAGTTGATTACCATTGCTAACTAATATGCCGTACAGCACGGCCCAATCAGAGTCCGAGTTAAGCCTGGTTCTGACTTGGAAAGCTTTCAGATACACAACGTAACAAGCACGCCTTGCAGATAGCCAAACGGCTGCAGTGGAATCCCCAACGCCACCGTTTTGCAGCTTCGTCCCTTGGCCCCTGCTATAGCGAACTGCCAGGTGCTAGCGATGACAGATGACGTCAAGCCACACGCATACCCTGTGGCGCTCTTGCAGCACTTGCTAACGGCCCCGTCCGCTCGTTGGGACTTCCAGGCTCGCGCCATTTGGCCGCCACCTACCTCTCCGTTCGCCTCCAAGTACTGGTGCTAAATAAACAAAGATCCCCTTTATCGGAAGTGTAGATTGTTGCAGTTCACATTGGACAAGATGCCCTGGATAAATCAACGCGACCGAGTGGTAGCATATGTTGCCTTACTTGGGTGCTTCATTCTTTTGTCCTCCGTATGATCCATTGACGTCGTTTATCGTTCTCATGTCATCCGCTTCTGGAATTATCGAAACGCCATCAGTCAGTTGTTATTGATGTCTTCGCTCGTTTCGGCGAGCGGCTACAAGTGCATAGCGTTGACGTGCCTGGGAAACTTTTTGTTGTCGACGAGCTGCCACCATCGCCCGGAGCGTCATCGACATTGGCATCTCACTTACTTGACTCAAGACCGTGTACTGGAGTAGAACGCGGAGCGTGCCGTTGGTCAGTTTTCGGCGGGAGACTTACTTTCTTCCACCCAGGCGAGTACCGGTGTATGAATGCATACTACAAATTACATTAGTCCATGATATTGTGCTGATTATCATTGGGAAGGCAAAATTAATGCGGGCCAAAGAGAAAATCAACGTCAGAGGCGCACAGTGCTTGTCAATAGGGCTCTTGCCGACGATGCGTCCACTACGCAGCCTGATTCGGGTGCAGTGAGTAAGCAGTTATGCATGGGCCATGCTAAGTTCAGTAGCTGCCACAAGTGTAAATAAATAAAGTCAAGATCCAGAATGACAGGAGGGTCGACGGTAAAGGTGCGACTTTTACACAAATCGCCAAGACCCTGTTCGTTCCTGTAAGTACTTACAGCAATGAGTACGTACTCTTTGAAATGGACAACCCCTGGAGACTGAGGCTGTGCAGCTTCTCTTCGAATACTGAGTCTGACGATACGCTCAGCGAGCGGATCGACCGTGCGTTCGTTCTGTCCTGGAGTGTCTAACACACAGCGCGTTATAATGCACGTCCTCATCACAGGCGCAACTGGTTTCATCGGCAAACATGTCCTGTTTGATGCGCTCGTCGACAATCGAGTTACCAAAGTCACTGTCGTCGGTAGGCGCCCGCCGTCGTTGGACAGCGTGCGCATGCAAGAAGCGAAATCTGCCATCGTTCAAAAGCTCACAATCATCACCCGGGAAGATCTGTCTGTCTGGGACTACAAGCAAGACACTGAGCTCGTCTCTGCGCTCGCAGATTGTAGAGCGTGTATCTGGTACGTGTGTCCCTCCCTCCCTTTACATCTATGATTATCTTTTTGACATGCATGCACACGGCTTCCAACTCAAATTCTGATGTTCTTTTTCTTCCCGCGATGAGATGAAAGAGCTGATCTATAACGACGACGGTTTTGCAGGTGCCTCGGAGGTAAAGTTGACGATTTTGCGACCCCTGAAGAGTTTGAACGCGTGTCGCACACGTTCACGCTCAACGCGGCTCACTTCCTCTCCAAACTCGCTCAATCGCAAATCCAAGACACTACCAGCCCCGGGCCGTTTCGGTTTTGCTACTGCAGCACCAAGTGGGCAATCCGGGGAGGCAGCAACAAGCAAAGTAGCTTTGGGAGGTTGCTCTCATTCGAAACGCAGTCACGCATCATGAAGGTGCGTCTATTCAGAACCTCGTTCGCTTTATCGCACTCTTTTTGCTCTGTTTTTTTTTTTTTTCGAAAATCCTTGTTTATTCAAGTGCCACTGAAGGGAAGGGTCGAGTCTGCGCTCTTGTCTCTCGCCTCTCAATCAAGCAACGCTCTCGTGGTGTACGTTTTCCGTCCCGGTACGGTTGTCTCTCGTACGACGGTCACTTCGCTCGGCGGATTAGCGTCCACCGTGGCGTCTGCGGGCCTTCGGGTCATGCCGTCGGTCGTAACCAATGTCGAACGCGTCGCGAGAGTCCTCGTGGACGCGTCAGTCGGTATCCGGGTCGAGTGGCAGCGCGGGGGACCGGATGGGCAGGATAGCAAAGACACTTGGGAGAGCGAGGAGATTGTTACCTGGTCCCTTGGACTGGGTGTATGATATTTTGTCCACATGTCAGTGGGGATCACGGGGATGTGGTGAGTACTATCATCTCTTGTCCTGGATCCTTTTTTTTTTAAAAAAAAAACCTTGATCAAGGTGTTTTTTAAATAATGGCGAACGTTGAACATGTAATTTTGAGCCGAATGGACATTGTACATTATCGACTGCTGTGCTTTTGACCATGTCAGCGTGCATGGAAGGCTCGGGTCATCGAACTGTTCAGGAAGGTGAGCAAAATCTTTACACTGCAGATACACGACGATTCGTCAAAGCTACTACCCTCGCTCCCCCCAGAAAAATGTGGCTGGCAGACCATCCGTCTACAGCACACTCTAGGGTGGCCTTGCACTAGCCTCCAAAGTACCCTCTCTGGTCTTCTGCACCGCCTCCAACGCGTCCATGCGGGTTATCCACGCCCTCAGCCGTGCGCTGAACACATTGCCTTCGACAGGCAAGTCCCGCTCAACAGCCCTCAGGTCGGAGAGGAGCGGGAACAGGAAAAAGTCGGCCCACGTTACGCGGGGTCCTAACACGTACGCGTCGAGCGGGGCGGGCACCATATGCGCCTCGATGTGCGCGAGAAAGCGCTGGAGGGTGGGTAAACCCGGGGCGGACGCGGCCGCAAT